>JAQQSV010001193.1:34901-69901 GCA_028646515.1 Pseudochirops corinnae
GGGTAAATGATATGTTTGATTAAAGTAAGATTGTTAACCCATTTTGAGTTGCTTTCCTTTGGAAAAGCAGATCTAAGAACCTGTGCTAGTAGCTGCCCTAGGTATGCTAGGGTGCTTGCTGTTACAGGAACTGAGGTAAACAACATCACTGACTTGCCCAGGGTCACACAGTAAGTGTTTGAGGTGGGATATGAACTCAGGAAGATGAGTCTTCCCAATTCCAAGACTGGCACTCTGTTCACTGTGTCATCTAGGTGCTGCCTATTAAACATTACTCCCCTTCTACAAATGCAAACTGACCTTTCTTCATTTGACAACTGATATTTCAAGTCTTCACCTTTGCACTGGTAGTTGCCCCATGCCTCGAATAGTCTTCCTCTTCACCTCTACTTCATGAAATCTCTTATTTCCTTCAAGTTGCAGTTCCATGATCCCCTTCTTTAAAAGACCTTTCCTGATATGTTGCCATCTGAAAATGGTTTTGGAGAGCTGATTGGTAAATTACAGTGTGGGTAATTACACCTTGTAAATCAGTAGATGCTACAAAGCATAAGGGTAATGAGGTGGTACGGTGAATAGAGTGATGGTCCTGAAGTCAGGAAGACTCATCTTCCTGAGTCCAAATCTGTCTTCAGAAACTAACTAGCAGCATCACTCTGGGTAAATCATTTGACTCTTGTCTTCCTCATATCCTCATCTCTAAAATGAGCTGGAAAAGGAACTGGCAAACCACTCCAGTACCTTTGCCGACAAAATCCCAAATGTAGTCACAAAGAGTCATAGACACAATTGAAATGCCTGAACAACAACACAAAACATTGCTGTCTATATTCAAGAAAGGGATGGAAGAAAACTTGATAATGCAGATTAAATTTAAAATCGTGTCATGTGAACATTTTTGTGGAGAGCTAATTATTAATAATTTATTAGTGCACCCCTGTCCCTCCAACTTAGACCATCATAACCATATCTTATTTATCTACCTTTTATCTATTTTGTATTTATTCTGTGTAGTTTTTCACTATAAAGTTTTTCCTAAACAGCATAGCAATATGGTATAGTGGAGAGAGCTGGTCACAGAGCCAGGAAGACCTATTTCAAGACTTGCCTTTGACATATACAGCTTGTGTGACCCAGGATCGTTAATTCTGTCAGTATTCTAAGTAGCTGTCTCAGATTTTAAGTTACAGAGCCAGAGAACTGTCAACTTGCATCAACAGAGGGATTTTACTCACATGAGAGTTCCCTACATAGTGGATTTACAAGGGTAATACCTTTCCCTCCTTCCAGTCTCCCTTCCTCAAAAGAGAAAATAAGTGCCTTGAGAACAGAGTTTGCTTCATCTATTTTCTTTCCATTCCCAGAGCTTAGCATAGTGCCTGGCACATAGAGATCCCTTAATAAATGGTAATTAATTAATTGATCAAACATCCCAATTACAGATCACAGAAATAAGATAATAGGATGTTAAAACTTTAAGAAACTCAAAAAACACATGGTCTATCACCTTCATTTTACAGATGAGGTAACTAAGGCCCAGTGACTTGATAAAGGTTTCATGTGTCATAAAACGAAAAAAGTCACTGTGATGGAAATCTGGAACCTCTGACTCCAAATCTGGCATTCCTTCCACTCTACATACCATGTTGTCTGCTCACTGAAATGTTGTTAAAAATCCATCCCTACACCATTCAAACACATTAGACTCAGGTTCTAGCAATTACTCAGCAAGTTTGATTGAGTCAAGGGAATTCACTGATATCCTAAGAATGTTCTTGAGTAAGTGGATAATCAATTCAGACTAGATTCATTCATAAACAATTCATACTACTAGGTAGTACATGTATGGCTTCATTGGTTCTGTATTACTCGATCAGTTAAATAGGACTGTCTAGCGGATTGAATTTTCTCTGACCTTTTCTAAGCCATGGTTGAGGATACAACAATGGAAGCTGTTGTTAGAGCATGTTCTGGGAAATCTTTCCAACTCTGTAGGCAATAAATGTCAATAAAAATGACAAAGAAATCTGTTGTCCATGAATGGCTATAGACCTGGGATATTGATGCACACACCCCAGAAGGACCTTTCACAGAATTGGCACAGCCTGTAGAAGACTAAAATCATGTACCAACCTACACCACAAAATAAACTAAATGAACTCTGAGATTTTGATTGGAGAGAGAGAATTGAAATTTGTCACTAAATCCTGCTTAATGAGATAAGCATTATCCAGATATACAGAGCAGCACTTTAGCCATCATTCTGCAGACCAAAGGGAAGGCTCTGAAGGAGTAAGAGCTTTCCATCTGACTAGATGCCTGTATGAATTAACCATATCCAAGAGATGACATCCTTCTTTTAAATAGATTTGTTCATATCACCTTCAAGCCCCACTGAGTATCAAATGGAAAGAATGAAGCTCCAATAGCAAAGTCTCAATGTGGAGCCAATGTTCCAAGTTTCTGAGTTTAATATGTGTGAGGAATAGATAAAAACAGTGACTGGGTTTACTTAAAGTGGAGGAAATTGCCAAGAGGGAAGATTGGAAAAGAAATTTAAGATGCATTCCACCATCAGAATCTGCCAAGAATTGCTCAGCAGCCCTGGCTAGTCATACATTGGAACCCAACTACTGGGAACATTTTTATGCCTTACTGACCTTTCTTCTAGACTCTCAAAAATGAAAGAAAAAGTAGAGATTCACAACCAGATGTAGTACATCTGATGTACTACAGATGAAGTACAGATGAAGTACACTTCCCAGATGAGAGAGTAATTGGAAGGAAAAAGTCTACTGGCTTAGGAGTTCACTATTAGGCATTCCAGACAGAGAAGAGACTCTTGCAAGAATATCTTGGTGGTCAGGGAAAACACTCTATTGGAGAAAAGGTAGTAGAGAACCACTGCATGCCAAGTATTTGAAAGATGGGGTACCTGTCCTGTCTAAAATAATAGCCCAGTACAATAGTCAGGGACCTGCAAAAACATTACATTATCAAAATGAATTACTGCTCATGATGAAATTAATTGGATTCTCTGGCAATCAGGAGGATGGGTGCAATGGAGATGTTGGCAAGTCATATCCAAGAAGTACCTGTCTACCTGTAACAGCTGAATAGCAGGCACCAGAACATAATTCACATGAGAGGGATCCAGAACAAGAATTTTTGATCAAAGTAACCCTTTGAAGGTTCCATACTTTCTCTAACACTAGTAAAATTGCTATCCAAAAGGTTGAGACAGCATGATACAGTGGGCAAGTCCTGGATTCAAAGTTAAAGGACTTGGTTTCCAATCCTGGCTTTTCCATATTTTAGCCATGTGACATTGGGCAAATAATTAAACTTGTCTAGGCCTGTTCTATCATCTGTAAAGCAAGGGGGTTGTATGAGATGATTTCTAAGTTACTTTCCAGATTCTGTGATTCTGTGTGTCTTATTGCTTGAAAAATTACATTGAACTCAGCAAGAATTACAAAGCTCATGCTATGCATTCTATACACACACACACATACACACACACCACACACACACATATATATATACATATATGTGTATGTATATATACTTACGTACATATGTGGGTATGCAAGTGTATGTGTATATAAATATATATGTATAAGTCCAAAAAAATTATTTTCTTCAAATGACTACTATTAAAATGACACTGATTTTTGGACTTCAACAGGTACCCAATGAAAGGGTTTAATATAGGAGTTCTGTCTCTAACAAATACAATAACTGATAGATCAAAAACAGTTTTTCAGATATTATACAGGCAATCTCAAAATGCCAAAATCCAGTAGGAGTACAGGATAATGAAAGCCAAATGGGTCTTAACTGTAACAGTCAAGTCATTATGTAGCTCAAGTAAATTCCAAGGTTCCTCAGTCTACCTCAAACTGATGAATTTGGCCCTCTAGAACAAGGCTATAAATTCCTCTTGGGGCATGATTATTGTAAACTTTATATTGTTGTTGTTCTAGTTATAATGCTAGGACTCCAGTATGGAGTCACTTAAGTCAAGTGGTCCTAATACCCATGAAAACACAGCAAAAACAGAATTTATACTTTTCTCTGTTAACTCTGTCAGGCAAATAAGGCTTGAAAACTTTTTGATTGGATGAACTCTTGTTCTAATGTTGCAGGGGCCTTGAATCGTTCATCTGTTGCCTTAGACAGTTAATGTTAGACACCTCCCCCCACCAGTTTGGGGTGCAATAAAGAGACACTCCCCACCCAAACTTCACCCAACATAAGTATCAATAAGGGACCCTAAGGATTTTTCCCATGACATCTATGATTAGGCATGCCCCCTCTTACATCTGGCACTAATTACCTATTCCCAATCAAGTTAATTCTTATGGCATATAATTTCACCACCTAAACTCCAACTTTGAGCATTTTCCTCCCTGACATATCTTACTCCTTCTTCTGCCAGGCTAAGTTTCCTGAACCTAAAGACAAACCTGTCTGTTCATATTGTTGTAGTATATTCGTATATACTTTTATTTTTTCTACTTCTTGTGTCACATAATAATAAAGCTCATGATTGTATCTTCTCCCTGATAACAAATTTTCTAGAAATTCTTGAACCAAGTTATTCATCTTAATTTAGGCCACAAAACCAAATAAAATACGGGACACTATGAGTAACCCTGAGGGTTTGGGGCAGTACTTTCTTTCATTCTTCAACTTGAGACCACATTCCAATTCAATCTTCCCACTTTTGACCTCCAGTGATTTACTGTCCCAGTGTCATTTAAATCAATTAGTTTTTACGAAGAGATATTTATTGTGAAGATATAACGAAGACTTAAGTACCAAAATTCACTTCTAAAACATTGGTGGGAATTTTCTCTCCCATAACATCTTAGTATCTAGGGAGGGTAGGTTCTAAATGAACTGATTCTATTAAATTTACTTCCAAATGGAGCATGACAATTGAATGGATGAGTTTACATCTTTGCTACTCCTAGACTGGGTCAAGCCGGTGGATTTCTGAAGCCTTAAATGCATTCTCCCTTATCTGTTTTCAGTCTCTTAGAAATTTTGACAATAGACTCCAGGTCCTGAACTCGCCATGTGACACTTCCTATTCTCACATTTCAAAGTTCACAAGGTTATATCCATCTCCAATGCTTCACCTAAATGCAAGGAGAACAAACATGATAGAGACAAAAGCACAGTCCTGTGCCCTCACATACCATATAGTGGAAACTCCAATAGGGAAATAAAGGCCTATCTCCCTACCAGGAGGCCAACAGCAATCCTCATTCTTTACTACAGACAGTTGAAAAAGAGTAAGAGGCCTCACTCTGGCCAATGAGTGCCTTTTGAATTAGCTGTCAATCAACAAGACTGCCTCTTCACTATACCTTTAACAGACTGGAAAAAGTTACAAAATGCCTACATATGTTCCAAATTGAGGAGCAAGGTTTTTCCATTACATATCATTATACCTTTCTGCAAGCAGGCTCCCCAGACTCTTAGATGCAGGGACTGATTGCAGGGACTGATTTGAATCAACATGCTGAGAATGCGCTCACCTGCTGCCCCTCTACATTACATACAGAGGTGGAGAAAGTGTGATGGAGAGAGAGTGAGAGTGGGAGTGGGAGTGATGGGGAGAGAGACAGAGACAGACAGACAGACAGAGGCAGAGACAGAGAGGCAGAAAGAATGAGTGAGAGAGAGAGAAAGAGAGAGACAGAGAGAGAGAGAGAGAGAGAGAGAGAGAGAGAGAGAGAGAGAGAACTGGAGAGAGACACAGAGAGATACAGAGAGAAATCTAGATCTCAAAATGTGTATAGATATACCTCTATACTGAATATATGAGTATTTTCTTCCCCATTAGACTTTAAGGTTTTTGAAGGAAGGGATTTTTTTTTTCATTGTGCCTTTCTATCTTGGCACAGAATAGGAAGTTAATAAACAAATGCTTGTTTGTTGATTGATTCAATAGCATGAGAATTTCTGAATTTGAGTCAATGTTTAGAGAGCAGGCTGGGTGATGGTTGAGACTGGGGGCAAAGATGGGAAATATCATTCTCAACATGAGTATGTGTTACTCATCAGAGTGCCTTAAGCCTTATCTCCCTCCTTTCTTCACTCCTGAGGCAATGTCCACTGCCCCACCTTCCATGTAGCCTTCAAGGTACCTTCAGGATCACTATTACCAACTGCAAGTGAGAAATTTACAGTGTTCAAACATCATTTTATTCTCATGTTAGGCCCTCTAGTTCTATAGCAAATTTGGATTTCTAACTATTCCTATAGAAGATAGTATATGTAAGATAAAAAGAAATTTAAAATTAAATAATATTACAACAATAAATCAATAGCTTCCTCTCAGCATCAATTAACTGACTTAGGGGGAGAAACAAACAAAAAAAATTAACCCCCTATAATGAAGATGGCACATACTGGTTTATCAATGAATGCTTTGACTAAGCCAAACAACAAGGTAGAGAGGCTTTCTCTTCATCAAGCTTGTACAATCTGGGAGGAAGTAAATAGGCTTTCTTAAAAATCACATAGTGAGCTCTTTTGAAAGCCCACACTTTTCTTTTTAGCTAAGGCCTGGGGTCTATTAAAAAAAAAAAGGTGTTGTGCTGAAGAATTTTACTGTCTTTTGTTTTTTCTATCTTATTGTACTGTGCAAGGGATGGCTGTAATAGACAGAAATGATAATTAATATGAATTATCCAATAATAAACCCATTATTGTTGGGTTGATGCTGTGTGGGAGCTGGATTCTATGGCAGCTGCTCAGTGGTTTAGTCATTTTAAAGATATTTTAGTTTCCAATTGAAATTCAAAGCCCCTGCAGGGCCCCATGCTGCCCTTTTCTATTCACCCAGTGCCCCCTGATTGCAGAGGGTTTTACATATATGTAGATAAGAATCCCTCCACAGAGGAGAGGCCAACTGGTTGGCTATATTATCTGACTCTGTGTGTGAGAACCACTCCCATAAGTCTGCTTACCCTGAGGGAAACATGAATAGTCAGCAACACCATTTATGTGAATGCCCAGCTACTAAAACACACATTTCTTAATTATACTCCATGATCTTATCTATGAAGCAGCTTGGCTCTTCATTCCTAACTAATCTTCCTATCAATTGGAAGGACATCTGGTCAACTGGAGGTGGTCATGCAATCTTAACTCCCTAAGTATAGTAAAGGAGTTTAAATTAGAAAAACCAGTGGGGAATTCTAGGCCCCTAAATGTGCAATTGGTGCTTTGTTCTGTCTTGGGGGATAACAAAAATAGGAAGTGTTTTGGACTCTTCCCAATCCTGGCAGCTTCAGCAATAGCTTGAGTTCTTTGATAGAAGACGGTAATAGCTGCATAATCTAATCCAGGATTTTCATGGACCAGAATAGGCCCCAAGTGGAGAACTCAGAATAGAACAAGTCAGTATCCAGTGATGCAAATCGATCTTCTCTCAGCTCAGAATAGATCTGGAGTTAGTTCCTTTCATTTATGTCTCAGTGAAAGGGTAAAATTGGCCAAGAAACTACCCAAGAAATTGTCCAAGTCTTTTGGAGAGTTTCAATTTGAAAAACACAAAATACAAACCACAAATGGCACAAATAGTGACAGCTGCAGATAATTTCAGTTAAATTCAATTCAATAAAAATTCATAAAAGAGCCAAATAGACCCCAGGGACTTTTAGGCACTGAGCACACAAAGAAAAAAAAAAATGAAATAATCCCTGCCCTCAGGATGTTCATGTTCTACTAGAGGAAATATCGCAGATAGATGGTACAGAAATATATTAATAAAAAATGCAAACACAAAGTAATTTTGGAGGAAGAGGAGACTAGTAACTGGGAGCTGTAGGAATCACCATATACAGGTGATGACATTTGACTGATCCTTGAAGGGAGGTGAGAATTTCAAGAATTGGAAGAGAAAAAGAGAGAAATCCAGGAATAGGAGCTTTCTAAGCACAGAAGCAAAAGAGAAAATGCCATCTGTAGGGTATGTCAAGTAGACCAGCTGGCCCTGTTTGAATCAAAGAATGAGTGGGGGAGGGGGGTAGTAATGTGACATCAGCCCAGGAAGATCAATTAAATACAAATTGTGAAGGACTTTAAATGACAATAAGAGGATTTTATATTTTATCCTCGAGGGTAATGAGGAGCCACTGAAGTTTCTAAAGGAGGGTAGTTACATGATCAAGCCTGTGCTTTAGGAATATCAGTTCCATGTAAGCATTAAGAATAGATTTGAAATAGGAAAGACTTGAAGAAAAAAGACTTCATGAAAGTTAGATACAATAGGTACAGCCAAGGTGAGAGAAGAACTGTATTTCCCAAGATGCCTGGGCCCAGAGTACAAAGGTTAATTGGTAGGGCAAAGTGTCCAATTTATGTGACCATGCATTCCCATTACACAAACTGTATCATGCAGATTGAAGGGAGACTCACAAAATGGAGGAATAATAGAGTCAGTTTGTGATCATGTTGGAACAATGGTATCATCTAGGGAATGAAGTATTACAGGAACTATGGAATTCTATGGAATTCTATGGAATTCTATGGGGTTCTATGGAATAAATAGATGAAACATCCTTGCTATGAGAAAGTTGGCATAATTAAATAATATTACTATCTGAGAGCAGAATTCTTCTTGGGAGAAGAGGAGTGTCAGATGGCTTCCACTCAGAAAGGTATTTAGAAAGAGACTTTGCTCTTGCTGTTCAGTTGTTTCAGTTGTGTCTAATTCTCCATGATTCCATTTGGGATTTTATTGAAAAAAAAAATACTGGAATGGATTACCATTTCCCTCTTTAGCTCATTTTACTGATGAGGAAACTAAGGCAAACAGGATTAAGAGACTTGCTTAGGGTCACACAACTAGTAAGTGTCGAATGCCAAATTCAAACTCATGAAGATGAATCTTCCTAACTCCAGGCCAGGTATTCTATGCACTGTGCCACCTAGCTTCCCCCAGAAAGAGGCTAGAGATCTCATAAAACGGGCATGAATTAAATTCTAAGTTGACATTAATTCTACAGCAATTTAGCAATGTGCTCTTTCCCTAGAGTTGGGGAGGGGAGGGTGACTACAAGAAGCTATCACTTAGGAAAGGTCCACTGATGCTAGAGCAGATTACTTGGGGTCACTGGGCTATGTAGTTAAAACTGACTAGGGATGAATTTTTCATATGAACATAAAACAGTAAAATATCTTTGTAGGAAGCTTTAGGGAAGTTGGGAATACGCACTTGTTTGTACAAGGTAATGAATACATCACTTCAAATTTTATCATGCTTTTCACTTACTTTCAACAAATAGGCACAATATCATAGCTGCTGCTCAGCCAAGAGATGGCTATTAGAGTAGACAGGGGAGAGGTGGGATGGAGAGAGGATCTGCCCGTTACAGACTGAGCAGAAGCTGTCAGTAGTACCTGAGATAAGTCAATCATAAACTGCACTGGAAATGGCAGTGATCAGGAAGCCTGCAATGGGTCAGACATGAACTTGATCTTTCATTGAGCAAGCCAATGTGAGAAATCCAGGTTGCTGAAAATTAGTCATGGTTTCTCTATTACACCCTTAAGTCTTCTGAACAAGAAACCAATTTTACAAAATACCATGAGGGAATATGGATGAGATCACATGCATTCAGAAAATGTGGGTGAGATTTATTTTTTGTCATTAGCTATTATTCATGTCTATACTGATTAAATATTTTTATTGTTTCACTATTCCTCTTGGCTTTAGTCTTCCATCTTGGTGAACAACTGAACATCTGGACTTTGGCTAATATCATACATTTCCAGTTTCTAATTGGGTAAGTGGTGACATGAACTATTTGCATATATTGATACATTTGGATAATGTCATTGAATCTAAAGAGAGGAAAGCATGAGGAAAGATGATTGAAGGTATTGGATAAATTACTAGAGAAACTGCTGATCTACTAAATTTGTCAACCAACAAAGACTTCTACAAAGAAGGCTTTCAAAATATTATCTTGAGTGAGATAATATTTTGATTAGGTTCTTGAAGAATGGCTACATAAACTTCAGAAGATATGAATGGAAGTCATTCAAGGTATAGGGAAAAGCATAAGCAAAGTCAGAGGTGGAAATGTGCAGGGTATTTTGGGGGGGAATGGAAAAATTGCTTCTCATTAGTCTTCCCACTTCTAGCTATTTGGAATTTATAAACTGCCAATTGAAGAATTAGAAAGTCTGTGGTATACCACAAAATTGTTTCTTTTTAAAATTTTCTTCATATTGGGTGAAAAGCTTATAATGCAATATTCAACAAAGAAGTAAGAAGGTTCTTTAAAAAACATCTCATTTTAACCAAGGATAACAATTTCAGATAAGATTTTATTTCATATATGCTTCTAACAAGCACAAAACAATGTCATGCTTTTCTTCACTCTGTGACATGAGGAACGTCTTCAGGGTTTGGTAACAAGACACCTAGTTAATGTGTGCCCCAGTTCTGACCTTGCTCTTTAATTATACCACCCCAACACATAATGGTCTTAGGTAAACCAATTCCCCCAAAATTCTTGTTAGAAAATGAAAGTGTAAAGGACCAAAAGGCATTATAAGGATTCTCTCCTCACTAAAAGAGTAAATTTTATAATGAATCAGAGTAAGGCAGCCTCTTAGGAGAAAAGTGGAAAATAGGGACATTCAAAAGGACCAAGCTTTTCTCCTTCTCCAGATTGTCTTATTTCAACTTAAGGCAATAAGTACTTATTAAATAGCAATTATGCCTCAAGGCATGGTGATGGGCACAGGAGATAAAATAAAAAAAAAACACTCACTGCCATTATGGATTTTACAATCTATGGGATAGGGAATGGGGAGGCAACATTATTAGGGTAATGGTTTGAGAGTATTATAGGACTGATGGAAGGCTTTTTTTTTTTTAATGATGGAGAAAATCTAGCCATGTTTAAAAAGCAGTGGGGAAGGAGCTAATGAATAAGGAGAGATTAAAAATTAGGAAGATAAAGGAGATACTTAAAGAATAGAACTGGGGGGATGGAGTCAAGATGGCAGCGCAGAAGGAGGAAAATGCAATAGCTCACTCCATAACCACCTCAACTATTTATAAAATATGAATCTAAACAAATTTTAGGGCTCCAGAACACAGAAAGTGACAGAGAAACAAAGCTCCCACTGAAGGCAGCCTGGCAGGTGGACAGAAAGGGTTCATCACAGCACTCTGGGAGCCAAGACCAGCCCCGCTGTGGTTTTAACCCTAGGGTGGCCAGGACAAGCCACAGCTGAAGCATTTGGAAGAGTGGATCAACAGCAGCTGTGTTGGTTTCCACAATTATCAACACGTAAATGGCAAAGACAAAGTGAAAAGTCAGTGGAACGTGGCTGAATTTGGGGGTGACATAGAAGCAGGTCTGACCCTGTGACCCTAGAGCTGCTTCAGAGCTACCAGCCTGCAGATTACAGGGGGGCCAAGTGACCAATCAGAGTCTAAGTGCTCTTGCATTAACCTGCCTGGATCAGGACCATAGTGTTGGGTGGTGGACCCAAGGTGCATGACCAGTGAGCCAAAGCTGGTGGGGGCTGTAGAGTTGGTGGCCTCCTAATAGTTCCAGCAGCTGTGAAAACCCCAGTTATTTGGGACAAAGCTCTCTCCTCTGGAAGCAGAGTTCCACTGTGGCACAGAGCTAAAAAGTCAAGTAATTGACTGGCAACATGAGCAGGCAAAGGAAGCAAAGTAAGAACAGCAATCCAACTTTAGAATCCTTTTTAGGGGACAAAAATAATCAAAGCATGGAACAGGAAGAAGAAAACACAGTCAGAACTCGTTCACCAAAAGCTTCCAAGAAAAATACAAAGTGGTTAAAGTCCGTAGAGAAGCTTAAGAAGGATTTTGAAAACCAAATAAGAGAAATGGAGCAAAAATTGGGGAGAGAAATGAGAATGATGCAAGAAAATCATGAGAAGAGAGTCAACAAACTGACTGAAGAAAATAACACCTTAAAAAATAGACTAACTCAAATGGCAAAAGAGGCCCAAAAAGCCAATGTGGAGAAGAATGCCTTAAAAAGCTGAATTTGCCAGATGGAAAAAGAATCTCAAAAGCTCACTAAGAGAGTAATTCCTTCAGAATTAGATTGCAGCAAATGGAAGCAAATGACTCTATGAGAAATCAAGATAGTGTTAAATGGATCTAAACAACTGAAAAATTAGAAGGCAATGTGAAATATTTCCTTGAAAAAATCACTGATCTGGAAAATAGATCCAGGAGAGACAATTTAAAAATTATTGGACTACCTAAAAGCCGTGATTAAAAAAAGAATCTAGAAATCACCCTTCAAGAAATTCTCAAAGAAAATTTCCCTGATATTTTAGAACCAGAGGGCAAAATAGAACTGGAAAGAATTCACCAATCACCTCTTGAAAAAGATTCCCAAAAGAAAACTCCTAGGAATGTTATAGCCAGGTTCCAGAGTTTCCAGATCAAGGAGCAAATATTACAAGCTGCTAAGAAGAAACAATTTGAATACTGTGGAAACACAATCAGAATAATCCATGATCTAGCAGCTTCTACATTAAGGGATCAAAAGGCCTGGAATATGACATTCTGCAGATCAAAGAAGCTAGGATTGAAATCAAGAATCACCTACCCAGCAAAATTGAGTATAATGTTTCAGGGGAAAATATGGTCATTCAATGAGATGGAGGACTTTCAAGCATTCATGATGAAAAAACTAGAGTTGAATAAAAAGTTTGACATTCAAATATAAGAAGCATGAGAAGGTAAACAGGGAAAAGAAATCATGAGGAACTTATCAAAGTTGAACTATTTACATGCCTACATGGAAAACAACAATTGTAACTTATGAAACTTTTCTCAGTATGAGGATAGTTGAAGGGAATATAAATGTGTATGTGTGTGTGTGTGTGTGTGTGTGTGTATATATATATATATATATATATATGTATATATGTATACACACAAATATGCCTATATAAGAGGGTATATATGCATAAGAATAATATGTGAGCATGTGTGTATATGTGTACAGGTATACATAGTCAGAGGGCACAGGACCTATTTAATAGGATGGGATGATATTGTAAAAGGTGAATTTGAGAGGTGGGAGAGGGTTATAATGACAGGATACAGGGAGATACAGAATGAGGTTAATTTTCTCATATTGAAGACAAAAGGGATAATGGTTACAATGGACGGGAAGAACAGGAAGGCAAAAGGGAATGGGTAAACCTTAATCTCATTGAATTTGGTTTAGGGAGGGATTGACATGCACTCTAAATTGGGTGTGTTGCCCTACAGGAGAGTTGGGGTCTAGGGGATGAGAGGGGGGACAATGGAGAGGAGAGCAGGTTGAGGGGGAGAGTTGTGAGAAGCATATACTTTTGTAAAAATGCAGGGACAAAGTAGAGAATAGAACAAGTGGGGGTGGGACAGGATGGAGGGAAATATAGTCAGTCTTTCACAATATGTCCATTGTGGAGATGTTTTGCATAACTACACATATACAGCCTATATTGAATTGCTTGTCTTTCCAGTGGGGGTGGGTGATGAGGGATGAAGGGGAATAATCTAGAATTTAAAGTTTTAAAATCAAATGTTTAAAAAAGCATATCTATTATTATTATTATTATTATTAATTATTTATTTCCAACTGGGAAATAAGATATACAGGCAGTAGGGTAAGGAGATCCATCTTGCCCTACCAGAAAGTTAGAGGGGTGATGGGGGAGGATATAGGAAAGAGCAGATTTGGAGAGGCAGCATATAGTGGGATCATTGTTGTGGGGTGGTGGGTAGGGGAAAGATGGGAAAAAAATCTGTAACTCAAAATCTTATATAAATGAATGATGTAAACTAAAAATAAACAAAAGTTAATTTTTAAAAAAGATAAAACTGTCAGAGGAAACTAAATGGAACATACTTAAAGGTGTAAGTAGAGTGGATGGTGCTTTAAAAAGCACAGGACACCTCCTCCTCTGATACCATAGAAAATGGGAAGATAATGGAGGATAACATTGAGAAATATGGACTTCTAGAACTGGGGAGAATAATGAGCTAAAAAAATTGTTTATAATAGTAGGATATAGCACAAGTCCTTATCCTCACGGTGTCTTCTAAGGAAAGACCAAGATCTCAAGATTAAAGGTAGAAGTTCAGATATCGTGGTGATTGGAATACGCCTTCCTGCTACTCAGCAGTGTGGGTGGTACACTGCTATGGACTTCAAGATCTGAATGAGAACCACGGCTCTCCTACTTACTAGTTGTGTGACTACTGACAAAGTCAGCAAAACCTCTCTGTACTGACTAGATGTTACAGCACTTGTATATCCTGCCTCACAGGGTTGTAATGAGAAACTCAACTTACAAATTAATGTGCTAAATAAATGTAAGCTCTAATCGTTATGTCAATGTATCACTTTATTAATCTCCATTCTTCCAAACAGGATTGCATCCAAAGTAATTGTGGGGGGAAAAAAAAAACAAAACAAAACTGATCACCACTTTTTAAATAAGTCTGCAAATGTTCTGATGCTATGATCTCCCTTGGAGCAAGGTTCCATTTCTCTTCAACTTAAGGTGCAGTGCAGTGAAAAGGGCATGGGTTTTTCAGAAGGCCCAACTGATTTTCAGTCTCTCGTCTTTGCTACTTTCTGTTTATGTGACTTTGGGGAAGTCAATGAATCTTAGTTTTCTTCTAGAAAATGTGGATGTAGGACTTGATGACCCCTAAATTTCCTTCCATCTTATGAGCCTATGTTCAAAAAATTTCTTCAAAATTCTAAAAGAAATATGCCAGGTTCAATTTTGTATATATTTTTGGAGAGCAGAAGACTTTAAATAGGAAATGATGGGTGAAAAGTGCCCACTCTCCCCTTAACCAGAGAAGAAAATCCATTGATTCCTATTTTATAACTGCACACTGCTGAGATTTAACTGATCATTCAAGTAATATTTCACATTACTTGGTTAAATCAGATCTTAAGCCAACGTTTTAGGGGAAGCCTCCCCCTCAAAAGCATTAAGTTGATTAACTGTCCTTGATTCATAATTAGCAGAATTCTGTTGTTGTTAAGTTGTGTCTGACTCTTCCTGACCCCATTTGGAGTTTCCTTGGCTAAGATACTGTATTGGTTTGCCATTTCTTTCTCCAGTTCATTTTATAGATGAAGAAACTGAGGCAAGAAGGATTAAGCAATTTGTCCAGGGTCACACAACTAGTAAATGTCTGAGACCAGATTTGAACTCAAAAAGATAAATCTTTCTGACTCTAGGCCTGCATTCTATCTACTGTGCCACCTAGCTCCCCAATATGATTTCTGTCAAAGCCCACATGCAAACAAAAGTTGTTCTCCGTTGTTTTCACTACAATCTGAAGTCTAAAGCTAACTTCTAAGTATGCTTTACTCTTAATGTCTTTACTCTTAGCAATGCGTATGCATAACATATGTACTTTATACCACCAGCTTTGTCTCTCTGAATTAAAAAAAAGATAGAATTAAGCAATTAATTGAAAATGATACCTAGGTAATGACAGCCCTATATAGACATAGGCCTAGAGTAAGCAAACTAAAATATGCATTATATGCCCAGTTCCAAATAAATTACTTCACCATCACAATTGATATAGTGGAGTATAACTAGTGATTGTTTCAATAGGGATCCAGAAGTTTAATAACATTCTGTGTGTTTAGTCTTGAGAAAGATTCAAGAAGAAAACTTGTATTGTTAATCAGTCTCAGTTGCTAGTGAAAGATTTCTTTTCTAATCCATTTTAAAGCACTTTATGATCCTCCCTTTTTCTCCATACAAAGTTTGACATGCTGGAATGCATTAAAAATTTTCATCATAAGAGGATAATTTCTTTTAGGCAATAAAATGCCAAGAGCAGTGAAGTTAAGAGATAATTTATGTGAATAGTATATGAATTTTTATGATCTTTCACCTTACCTGAACAGATTGTACTTCATGTTCCTGGATTTGCAAGCTAGTTGCTATTCAGTAATATCCTTCCTTCCTCCCTCCCCCTCTACCCCAGCCTTCAGTTGAGGCAGCAAGAGGAAAGGTTTTTATAAAGTAAGATTTTTGCAAATGAACATAAGATCACCCTAAAGTGATCTTATGTTCAATTTTGGAATCATGCCATCATAACTAAAACTATTCACTTATACACAGCTTTATAGCTCTCATTTGATGTCCTGAACTTTGGGAAAGACCTTTCATTTTAACTTCCAGAGCTTAGAATAATTCCAATCTTATCCCCCCTGCTTTTTTGATTCACTGAACACCAATAGGATGAATAATGCCTTGTTTCTGAGTCTTGGAGGCACAATAAAGTCAGATATCCTGCCTCCTTAGGGTAGGTCAGGATATTTTCAAAACATCAAATCTTTAATCATATCTTCCAAAGAACAGCTTTATAAAGGAGAAATTTGTCTGCGGGCATTGCTTCAAATAGCCAATGCTACTCTAAATTTTATATATCTCTAGGTTCTGGGCTGTGTACTACCATCTCAAAGAATTTTGCGATGCTTCCTTGACAAATGCCTGAGGATCTGATATTCCTCTTCCCTGATTCCAGGGAGACAAATTTTCAAAAAATATTAGAGCAAAAGTGATCATTCTATTGATTAATTTGGGAGCTTAGACTCTTGAGGGGGGAAAATGACACTCTCCACAAAGAAAATACAAGAAATCCTTCCACAGATGACGTTGACTCCAACTATTGAACCCTGGCATGAATAGAAATAGCCAATAGAAGATATACTGTGACAGTTAGCTGCATGAAGTAGCCACATTAGATTCATTTCAATTCAATAAACATTTATTAAGCACCTAGGGCATCTAGTTGGTGCGGTAGGTAGAGAACTAGGCCTGGAATCAGAAAGACCTGAGTTAAAATCTGCCCTTCAGACATTTACTAGTTGTGTGACCCTGGGCAAGTCACTTAACCCTGGTGGCCTTCATTTCTTCAACCATAAAATGAGCTGGAGAAGGAAATATCAAACCACTTCAGTATCTTTTTCCAGAAAACCTCAAATGGGGTCATGAAGAATTAATTATATAAGACTTAAAAACAATTGAATAACAACAAAACTGACAAAATGCATATCCAATGCATTAAAAGGCTTCAAACATATGATGATATTTTTTACGATGATACATAGGGAGAAGTTATAGAAATACAGCAAAGGAAATATGGCAGAGTTTATAGACTGGAGGACTGGGCCAGTCAGGGTAGACACTGATTAATAATTTAGTGCCTAGGGTTAAGTTTGGGAGGAGGAGAGAGTAGGAGAAAAGAAAGATAATGCAAAAAAAAAAGCACATTAAAGCTTTTGAAAAGGCTAATATACGCACAAGCATACATGCATACATACATGTATCTGCATATGTATATTTATATATGACATGTGAATATAGTATAGATATGTGGATATACATACACATACACATATGTGTATATATACATATAAAAAGTGTTTATGCATGTATTCCCTTCCTTTCCAATCCTTACTTCTGCGGTTTTAATTATCTCCATAGCAATGATATCCCAAGCCCTCTCTCTAACCTCAACCACTCTCCTGAGTTCTATAACCATATCTGCCACTGACTGTAAGATATCTCTGTTAGTATATACCAGCTATTCTTCAAACTTAAAATGTTCAAAATGAGCTTATCTCTTCTCCAAAACCTACTATTCTGGACTTCATTATCTTTGCTAATAACATTGGTACCGTTTGCCTACTCTCTGATATTTAAAATCCTGGTGTTGTCTTTGAATTTTAACTACCCCTTATATTTGCCATCTTTAATCAGTTAAGAAATCCTGTTCATTCTGTCTTTGGTATATCTCTCCATTCTATTCTTTCCTCTCTTGCTATTGCCCCCACTTTAATATAAACTTTCATCATTGGTTTCCAAGAGTGTTACAAAAGTATCCTAATGAATCTTCCTAGGCCTCCTTTCCCTTCTCCCCTTCTTGATCTCTTTCAACCCTATCATTCCTTACCACTATTTCAGACTCATCTTTCTTACACAGAGATATATATGGTTGTGTCAGATAAAGTTTGCTTGGGAGCTTATCCTCCTCCACTCTAGTCCTCCCACCATCCCAGATGTCATAAAGGCTCTGCAGAAATAGGTTTAAGGGACTCTTTCCCATCTATGATCCAGTACTTATCAAGTTCTGAGACCCCTTTGCACTAGATGTTGACTCTCTTATCCTCGACCTTGCCTGAGGTACCCCAGTACTATCTCTACCCTTAATGTCCACTACTCCCTTCTCAACAGTGATTGTCAAAGACTGTCTACTCTTCCATTGTTCCTTAAGGTCCACTGGACCTCATCATTTGTCCTCTGAATCTATGAACATTACTGTCTGACTGGTTGTCACATCCTTAAGTGCACTTGACCATTCTACTCACCTGAATATAAAATCTTATTATATTTGTTTCCTCTCCTAATTAGAAGATGAAGTCCCTGTAGGAGGGGTTGTGTTATTTGTTTTTTCTTTGTATCCCTAGCTATAGCATAGTGCTTAGCACATGGTAAACATTCCATTTTTTAAATTCCATTCCATTTCTATTTTATGATCTGACCAAAGTTCTTCAATCTTTCCCTCTTGCATCTAATTAAAAAAATCAAAGTTCAATCTCTTTAGTCGGATTTCAAGATCCTATAAGTGGATATCTTGCCGTCTTTCTTTCTATAAGGCAAAAGAGGAGAGAGTGTTTCAAGTGAAGAACCACAATGCTACAAGGAAATAGTGTGTAACAAAGTCTTTTTGATACAGAGAAATGAGGAAAATAAATGTAAACAAAGAGTAGTATAAGAGTGCATTCACATTGATCCACATTGACCCATGGTCCCATGGATGCCACCTGGGTGTGATTTGGATGTATGCTGAAATGCACACATTTGTCAAAGGCCCAAAGCTTGTTGGGATTCAAGTTTACATAAAATCTCTTGCCAAAGAATTGATTTGGCTCTAACAGAAGACTGCCCTATCATCAATGGGCAATAAATGTGATGGAATGGGCCACTGGTATGTGAAGGTATTCTGTGAATTGCTTAATGAGAGATGAAGATTGAAGGGCATGGAAATATGGAGCTTAATTCCAACTGTGGCATAGCAAGAAGGTGGAAGGAAGGAAAAACTACCTAGTCTTTTGATCAGTTAAGTCTTAGAATACATGCTGCATGAATTGTTGTTGAGACTGGAACTCACCAGTCAACCTGGTTTTCATCAGCTCCCACTATCCCAGTCTCATCTTTTATCCATATATGAACTTTACACTACAAGCAGACTAAATTACTTATGGCTTTCCACGTACATATCTCATGTGTTTTCCCACCTTTCATGTTCCTTTCTCTGCCTCTCTGGCTTCTAAATTTTCTATTTATTTTTTTACTTCTCCCTCCCCCTGGCTGGTGATGATCTCCTCTGATATATATACAATAACTCTTATTTATTTATCAAATATTTATTTTGTATCAGAGTTATTTATATGTTTTTCCCATGACTCTATAATAATACAAACTTAAAGAGGGCAGTGGTTCAATTTTATCTAAATTTTCTTTTTTTTCTATGAGTACCCAGTACCATGTATTGCATACAACAGACATTTAATAAAGAGTAACTGTTGTTGAAATATTTATTTTTATTTTAGTCAGTGAGAGTTCCTAAAGTGCTACTTTTATACAGCCTATTCAATGAGCAATTACTTGACTGAATATAATACCATTTACAATCTCATTTTCCATTTTCCACCATCAAAGAAGACATCAAAGTATGAACTCTAATCCTTAATTCCTCTTAGAGCAGGGGAAGGGCTACAAGGTTATGTGAGGGACATCAAAGATAATAGAGCAAGACCTCATTATGCAGTTAATCTTTTTTATCTAATGAAGTGGTCAGTGATCAAGCAATTTACACATTAATCTTTTAAAGGTGGTTTTATGACAGCTCTACATAATCCTTCATAAAGCATTTTCAGAGGGATTGCTTATATGCACCAGTCTTAGCTAATGAAGATTGGAAAAATAAAAGCACTTTTAGTGTAATTTAGCTTTCCACTAGAGAAATGTATATTTTGAAAAACTGCCAAGAAAATTAATTACTTAATTTTGTTAATTAGATAATGCATTAAACTAAAATAATAACCACATTTTTTAGAAGAGAAAAATAGCATATTCTGCAAAATTTCTTTATCTACACGTAATTAATTTATGTTTCAAAGACTCCTGACAAGTATAATTTTATGTTAATTACCTAGAGGAGGATGCAATATATTCTTCAAAAATTCCAAAAATGGAGATCCTGCATTTAGACTCTGGAGCAGCCTCACATACCTAGAACTAAGTTATTCCTAATATATGACATGGATTCCTCTTATTTCCCTTGAAATGCAGAAGGGAAATTTAGAATAGCCAGCCATTGTAATCTACATAAATACATATTCAGAATATCTCAAAAGTCTTGGCACAGTTTTTGGCATCAATTTTAATACCATAATTTTCTCTTCTGTGGGGTGAAGATGCTAGATCACAAGATCATGTGAATTCAATCTGGAAGGGGCTTTAACTATCAACTCGCACAAAGTCCTAATTTTGCAGATAAAGAAAATAAATTCCAGAGAAACTATATAGCAGAATAAGATTTCAAACAATCTTATTTTTCTTTCTAAGGTGCCATTTTTTAATCCTTCAATTATTTTCCTTCACCTTCTCCAAATTATTCATATAACTTTCAAGTTGCTGACTTCAAATAGGATACATCTACCAATAAAGACATTGCTAATTTTATTATAAATTGATTCATCTAGTGATTAGAAATGTTTATTAACCATGATATCCACATTTCCAAAGTTTGCTAAGGATATTATTGAGGCACTATCTTTGGAATTATTAAAGATTAAAGTAAGCACAGTTTAATGCTCTTAGTATGATCTATATTTCATAACATGACACTATCATGATGTAATATTGATAACATTGTGAGAATTGCATCAAATTCCAGCATGTTAGCCAGATTTCTTAGTCAAATAAAGTTTATTAAATACTTACAGTATCCTAGGAACTATGCTAAGGTCAAGGGATAACAAATAGAAGAAAAAATAAGACATTTCTGCCTCAGAGGGTTTACATTCTAATGGGGGAGGACAACACATAAAAGAAAGTTGAAAAGGTTGGGGTAGGGTAACCCATAAATGTGCATGGTAATAAAAATCTGGAAAATAAAAGACAGCTGACCTGCTTGTTCAGTCTTTTCAATCCTGTCCAACTTTTCATGACCTCATTTGGTGTTTTCTTGGCAAAGATACTGTAGTAGTTTTTCATTTCCTTTCCTACCTTTTTTTTTACACATGAGAAAACTGAAGTAAACAAGGTTAAATGACTTACCCAGGGTCACAGAGATAGAAAGCATCTGAGGCCAGATTTGACCTCAGGAAGGTGAGTCTTCCTGACTCCAGGCCTGTCCCCCTATCCTGGTCTGGACCAGTACTCAAAATGAATGTTCTGGGAAAGACTCAGTAATGGGAAAATATGGTTTTATGAGTGGAGGCAGACATCTCTGACCACTCAGGAAAAAAACAAACAAACTGGCATTATAATCCACACAGAAAAAAAAAATGATGAAAGATTGAAAAATGCCTATTTTCTAGACTATTATATGCAACTGAATGCAAACACCAGTGAATTATTCCTTCAGCACATACTGTATGCTTGAACACAGAAGGCAGAACAACAGTGGATTCAGAATGGAAGAAAATGGGCTGGATTACATTTGGGGAATTAAACACTGCTTTTCGTGGTTCCAGGCTGTCCCTTGACATAAAACCCCATCTTCTTATCAATCATATTCTTTTGGGGATACAATTTGGCTAAGAATTACAATGTCCCATAACCTCCAAAGAGTCACAATTGTAGGGCCCAAATGACGTGAATATTTTGTCATTAATGACTTGTATTCAAGAAGTGGCATAAAAATATGACCCAGAATATCACTGTCTGATCATAAAATGGTCAATAACTCTAAAAGTAGTTGTAGTAAGGAATAACAGAAGGACAACTGAGGGTCTGTAGAGTGTTGAAAACCCTAAATAAAGTCCTAGAAAATATTGGGCATATCCTTAATAGAGAATGTATTGCAGAATATGGTCAAGACTAGAGTAACCTCCAATACAAAATCTGATATCTAATGAAATTGATGAGATTAGTGACCCAGTTAAATATTATAGTACCAAACTTAACACCACTTGAAGATTTGTGTTTGCAAAGCACACACATCTGCTTTAAACTTTCTCTTATGCCTATAGTAATTTTGATCCAACCCTGTAATTCCATTGATATTGGAAGCTTCCTGGAGAAGAGATTCCTCTATCAATGCTGGTCAATATCTACTCTATAATTTATAGTCTTAGAGGCCTGGCATCTGAGGTAGTAGTAAATGGAGAAGGAGAAGAAGGGAAAACTCATTTATTTATTCATTTCCTTTTATTATTTGGGACTCAGGGCCATTCATTTTGGAATTTGGGGGTAACTAAAATTTTGTCTTCTGCTAACATTAACCTCATCTGACCAAAATTTACCTCATGGATTAATAGTTAATGTGAGATCTCCTGGTTGAAAGGTTGTTGAGTTTAACAAAAATTTTCTCATGGGAACAGCGTGCACAGTAACAGCAACATTGTGTTATGATAAACTATGATAGATTTAGCTCTTCTGAGCAATATGACAGAATTCCAAATTGCTTATGATGGAAAAAGCTAACCACATCCAGAGAAAGAACTATGGAGTCTGTTGGATTCTATGGAGTCTTCAATGCATATTGAAACTTACTATTTTCACTTTCTTCTGTTTTGTTTTTTTCTATTTCTTGGTTTTTCTATTTTGTTCTGATTCTTCTTTCACAACATGACTAATGTTGAGGCATGTTTAACGTGATTGCACATGGAACTCAAAAATCTTACAAAAATGCATGTTGAAAACTCTCTTTACATGTAATAGGAAAAATGGAAAAATACTATTAAGTGAAAAAAAACTTTGTCTCATGGGATGTGCAAATTTACTTGGGTTGTTAAATATATCTAACAGAACAGGAAGAATCTCTATTGTCTCTGACTCCTTGGCAACATACAGATTTTCACACTCAATTAGCCTATCTGTTTACCCTGTAAATGAAGTTTCATCTGTGATTTGACTTAGTTTGCTTATGGAGTTTGATTAAATGTATTTCCTTAGGGGACCATAAGATTATGACTCTAAGTTTGGTTTTTATGACATTGAAAGAAGTATGTTATCTTTTCTTCAACTTTAATGGCCTAAGAGGAACATATAAGACTGTGTTATTTAAAAGAATTATTTCTCTGTCACTCTGACATAATTTTGTCAATAATAAGTCTTTTTACAATCCTAATGATTGTTTAGGTTTTCTCTGAGGCCTGAATCTATTATTGAGCATAATAAGAAAACCTTGCTTTCACCTCTATAAGTTCCGCTTTGTGGTAAATATATTTTTGCAGCAGTTATCTATCACATGAATTCAAAGAGAAAGTATTTTTCCTGTAAAAGTAGCAAGTATTTTTTTTTTTAAGATTTGAAAAGTTCTTTACAAATCTTATCTCCTTTTATTCTGGCCACAACCCTGGGAGAGAAGTGCTCTAATTATTTCAGTTATGGGTATAAGAAACCTGAGATAGACACTCATTTAACAAAAGCTACATGGATTATTGAAGTTTGCATGGTTAGTGTCTGAGACTGGACTTAATCACAGATCTTTATAACCCTGGGTTCAGTATTCTAACCACTGTACCACTTCCAGGTAAGTGACATATCATGAGTCACGCAGCCATTAATGTGCAAAAGGCAGGACATTAATCTAGAGCTTCATGAATTCTAGGCCAGCTCTTCCTTATCAAGTCAATAAACATTTATTAAATGCCTATTATGTACCAGCTGCCATGGTAATTAATCATTGAAGATACAAATAAGAAAAAAGGAGATAAACCCTGCCGCAGAGGTGATAATCTAATGGAGGGAAAACAACTCAGAAAGGGAAACTGGAAATGGCAAGGTAAGTCTTGTCAGAGTGTATCTGGCTTGGGGAGATTGTTTGTGGCATCAAAACCAAGCAGAGTACTTGATGGAAAATGAAGAGTTTAGCTAGAAAATTCTGAGCCTCCTACAAAGGGAGGCTTTTGGAGGAATTCATTACTTCTCACTCCAGCCCTCCAATAAGAGGGGAGAATCAGTTAAGAGAACTGGGAAATTGTTGAGGATCAAAGCTGGATCACTGTCCATGATGATATTTCAGGTGATGTGCTTATGCTGGAGGAAGTATAATGGTCCTGGAGTGGAAACAAAGCAGAGTAGTAGGTGAAAAATGAGGAGTACCTAGTGTATTACATTCAGAAAATGCTAATAAATTTTTAACAAATAGCTCTCCCCAAAGTAAGACATACTTTTAAAGTTTAATCTGCATTGCTAAAATTGTGTCCAACACTTTATTAAGTCTAGAAAAATCGAAAAAAATAATAAATCAAGACTTAATTGTAGTTTTTGCCAATTCCATGGGTGTAAATGTTTTCACTGAAAATTTAACAATAAGCTATTGGTAGATGGTTCTAACTGGCTCCAGCACTCCCCTGATGCAGTGCTTCACAATCCCAATACTGTAATTGAAAGAAAAGTGAGAGACTCAGTGATAACTTACTGAATAACTTCCTCATAAATTTAAAGAATTAATAGTTTCCTCAAAATATTTGAATTATTTCCAGAGTTGTGTTTAGGAACAAGGAGAAGGAAGTGATCAGCCTGGATCAAATTTGGAAAATTCCCCAGCATTTTTAATGATTCAAAATTGCTCATCATCATCTAGAATTTTAGGAACATAGTATTGCAGAGGTGAAATAGACTATGGAGTTCAAGTAGTTTAATTTCATCTTTTGGGTCCTGAAGGAACTGAAATCCCAAGAGGTCAAATGACCTCTTGCTGAAAAAATGCTCAAGGTCAAACGTGTCCAAGTCATTTCACTGACACTAATATTTTCCAAAGTGTTACATGATTACAAATTGTAGGAAACTATAATTTAAGGAGAATTAAAATTTTAAATAATGGAAAGGTCAATGCAAAATGCATAGGTGCAATTAGTCTCATAGGATGTTACCACTGATGACTTATAGGTGAGACATGAAAACAATTTTTGAAAAAGTAGCAATTAATGAGAATCTATGGGTGGAAAAAAGAGGACTTCAGAAATCAACCAGAGCTAGAGCCAAGGTGTCAAAGCCAGGAAGTTGCCTAAGGTCTTTCCAGTTTGCCTAGAAACAATGTTGAATCAAACCTTTAAATGTATTGTGGAGTGAACAGAACCCACAAAAGGACAGAGTGGAAACAATTTTCAAGCCAAAATTAACTTTGAAGGGCTTCAAGAAAGGTCTATCTCACTAGAATAAAAAGAGAGCATGGCCCAGACCAGGTGGTATCCAGGCAAAGCAGTGGGAAGCTCTTAGATACAGCATAGATTAGCAACTGGGCCCCCAAGATCCTGACTCATTGGGTCAATACCACAGCAGGCCAGCTGTGAGGCCTCCAGTCCCAGTGCAGCAAACAAACTGCCAGCCCTGAAAGCTCAGTAACAACAGCCTTGAATAGGCCAGGTCACCCCCAGTACAATAGCCAAGCCACCAGCTGTGTAGGCCACATAGTAAAAAGACATTAACCAGACCCCTGGTCCCCAGTGCAAGAAGCTTGGGACAGTGCCCTTGTACCCCAGGAGCAGAACTCAACTTTAAAAGTCACAAAATATACTGAAAAAGGAGCAAAAAAGATCCATGGCCATAGCTATTATGACAATAGTGAAGATCAAAACACAACCTCAGAAGAGGGCAACAATGTCAAAACACTCACATGTTCAAAGAGGAATATGAATTGGCCTCAAGACCAAAAAGTCTTCTTGGAAGATCTTAAAATGGATTTTTAAAGTCAAATAAAAGAAATAGAAGAAAAATAGGAAAAATTTGAGTGAATCAAGAGAAACAGGGAAAAGAGGCAACAGCTAGAACAAAGAAAACAACTCCTTAAAAAGTAAAATTGGTCAAATGGAAAAGAAGGTACAAAAGTTAACTGAAAAAAAATAATTTCTTAAAATTTAAAATTGTATAAGTGGAAGCTAATGACTCAGATATCAAGAATTAATTAGACACATTCAAAAGAGAAGAAAACAAATGGAAGAAAATGTAAAATACCTCACTGGAAAAAAAAAAACTGACTTGGAAAATAGATAGAGGAGAGATAATTTAAGAATTATTGAACTACCTAAGGGGGGAAACTACTTGAGGAAAAGAAAAGAGACTGGAAACCATCTGTCAAGAAATTATCAAGGAAAACTGCCCTGATATCCAGAACCAGAGAGTAAAATATTAATTGAAAGAACCCATTGATCACCTCCTGAAAGAGATCTCAAAATGATAATTCCAAGGAATATTATAGACAAATCCCAGAACGCTCAGGTCAAGGAGAAAATATTTCAAGCAGCCAAAAAAACCCAAAACAAAACAATTCAAATATAGAGGAGCCACAGTCAAGATTACACATGACTTACCAGCTTCTATATTGAAGGATTTGGAATATTATATTCCAGAAGGCAAAGGAGCATGGATTACAAGTAAGAATCAACTATCCAGCAAAATTGAGCATAGTATTTGGCAGGGAGGAGGAGGAAAGTGGGGAAGGGATGGATATTCAATGACACAGGGGGACTTTCAAGCATTCCTAATGAAAAGATCAGAGTTGAACAGAAAACTCAATTTTCAAATACAAGACTCAAGAGAAGCATAAAAAGGTAAACAGGAAAGAAAAAAAACACATTATTCAATAAGGTTAAACCACTTATATTCCTGTAACAATAAGGTTAAACCATTTACAACCCCATTCCCATATGGGAAGATGATACTTTTAACTCTTAAGAACTATATCTCTATTAGGGCAATTAGTAGGAGCACATAGATGGAGGGTATGGGTTTAAGTTGATTTTGATGTGATAATAGAAAAGAAATTAACGGATAAAAAGTATAGGAATAAATGAAGCATTCTTTAAAATGATAAATAGTATCAATCTAAAATCATCAGCAAGGATTATCTGTAATGTGGATAAGCTAGAAGTCTGACCAATAATATCAGGGGTGAAATAAGGATGCCTATTATCATGACTATTATTCGATATTATACTAGAAATGTTAGCTTTAGTAATCAGAAAAGAAAAAGAAATTGAAGGAATTATTATAGGCAAAGAGGTAAAAAAAAAATTATCACTCTTTGCAGATGAGATGTGAGAGAAAATTCCATTTAAAGTAATTAGAAAATATAAAATATTTGACAGTTTACCTGCCAAGACAATTCCAGGAACTATATGAACACAATTACAAAACACTTTTCACAAAAATAAAGTCTCATCTAAACAACTAGAAAAATATAAACTGCTTATGTGTAGGCCAAGCTGATAATAATAAAATGACAATTCTACCTAAATTAATGTACTTATTCAGTGCCTTACAAATCAAACTATCAAGAATTATTTCATAAAACTAGAGAAAGATGATAACAGAACTAATCTAGAAGAACAAAACGTCAAGAATATCAAGGAAATCAATGAAAAAAAATGCAAAGGAAGGTACTCTAGCCATACCAGATCTAAAATGGTATTATAAAGAAGAAATTATCAAAACTATTTGCTAAGAAAATTTTGCTATCAAAAATACTGGCCAAGAAATAGTGGTGGATCAGTGGAATAGATTAGGCACACACAAAATAATGTCGTCAATGATTATAGTAATCCATTCTTTGATAAATCCAAAGACTCCAGCTTCTGGGATAAATATTCACTATTTTACAAAAATGCTGGGAAAACTGGAAAACAGTATGGCAGAAATTAGATATAGACCAACAACCTGTACCATGAATCATACCTGAGGCTTTCCAAGTCATTCAAATTTGTTTGCATTTTTGAAGTCTTTTAATCTATGTGTGCCTCATTTTCTTCAACTGTAAAATGTGGATAATATTAATTATGTCCCAGGGATATTGTGATGATCCAATGTAACTTTTGCAAAGCATTTACTACTTGCCTGGCACATGGTGGTTACTTGTTCAGTTGTTTAAGTTATGCCTAACTCTTTATGACCCTGTTTGGGGTTTGCTTGGCAAAGGTACAGGAGTGGTTTGTGATTTCCTTCTCCAGCTCATTTTATAGATGAGCAACCTGAAGAAAACAGGGTTAAGTAACTTGCCCAGGGTCACGCAGCAAGTAACTGAAACCAGATTTGAACTTAGGCCTGGCACTCTATCCACTGGACTACCTAGCTACATAATAGCCACTTAAGTGTTTATTTACTTTGTACCTTCCTGTCTTTCTTCCTTCCTCTTTCTTACCCTTCTCTCTCCCTCCTTCCATACTTCCTTCCTCTCTCTCAAAATTTGCATATTAGTATAGTAAAATAAAAAAGAATACTTGATATCGAGTATAATGACCTGGCTCTGCTATTTATTATCTATTTGACCTAGGATAATCATTTAAATTTTATGGGCCTTATTGAACTTGGGACAGATTGACTGGAAGATTTCTTTTAAAAATCTATAGCATTTTATTTTTCCAATTGCAGGTAAATATAATTTTAACATTCATCTTCTGAAAGATTTCAATTTCCAGTTTTTTTTCTTTCTCCCTCCCTCACCTCCTCATTCCCCAAGGAAAAGAAAAAAGGACCCACAAATAATCTGATGCAAATTATACATATGCAATCATACAAAACATATTTCCACATTAGTCATGTTGTAAAAGATAAAACAAAAAAAAAGAAAAACAAAAACAAAAAAGAGAAGGTAGTATGCTTTGATCTGCATTGAAATTCCATCAGTTTTTCCTCTGTATGTGGATAGCATTTTTCATCAAGAGTCTTTTGGAATTGTCTTGGATCATTTTATTGCTCAGAAGAGCTAAGTCAACCATAGTCGATCCTTGCAATGTTCTCCTTGCTCTGTTCACTTTGCTCAATATCAGTTCATGTAAGTCTTTCCAAGTTTTTTTCTGAAATCTCACTGTTCATCATTTCTTATAGCACAATAATATTACATTACATTCACATACCACAACTTATTCAACCATTCCCCAATTGAGAAGCATTCTCTCAGTGTCCATTTTTTGCCACCACAAAAGGAGCTTCTTATAAATATTTTTGTACGTGAGTTCTTTCCCCCTTTTTACAATCTCTTTGGGATACAGACATACAAATCTAATAGTGGTACTGCTGGAGGGTATGCACAACTGGATTACCTTATAAGCATAGTTCCAAATTACTCTCCAGAATAGTTGGGTCAGTTCACAACTCTATCAACAATGTATTAGTGTTCCAATTTTACCACATCTTCTTAAACATTTATCATTTTCTTTTTCTGTCCTATTAGCCAATCAGAGGTGTGAGGTGGTTACCTCAGAGTTGTTTTAATTTGCATTTCTCTAATCAATAGTGATTTACAATATTTTTCATAAGACTATAGATAGTGTTGATTTCTTCAAAGTCCAACAGGAAGAGATAGAAAGATAAATTCCATTTGAAGTTATTGTAGACAATATAAAATATTTGACAGTTTACCTTCCAAGACAGACCTAGGAAATATATGAACATAATTACAAAACACTTTCCACACACATAAAGTCAGACCCAAATAATTGGAAAAATATCAGTTGCTTATGGCAAGGTAGAGCTAATATAATAAAAATTACAGTTCTACCTAAATTAATTTACTTATTGGCCAGACCAATCACACTACTTAAAAAATATGTTATAGAGCTAGAAAAAATAATAACAAAATTCATCTGAAAGAACAAAATGTTCAGAATATAAAGGGAATTAATGAAAAAAGTGCAAGGGAAGGTGGCCTGGCCAGACTAGATTGTATTATAAATTGTATTATAAAGCAGAAATCATCAAAACTACTTGGTAATTGGCTAAGAAATCCACTGGTGGATCAGAGGAACAGGTTAGGTACACAAGACACAACAGTCAATGAATGTAGTAATCTGTTGTTTGACAAATCCAAAGACTCCAGTTCCTGAGATAAAGACTCAATATTTAACAAAAAACTGCTGGAAAAACTGGAAAATAATAAGGCAGAAACTATGCATAGATCAATTATTAAGGGTTGGAGAAGATGCCTTCATACCCTGGGAGTGTAACTTGAAGTGGATATTAACAAAGAATTGCTGAAGTCAATATCTCAGAGGATGACTCAAAAATACATAAATGAATTTCAAAACCTGATCATTTGGGTTTCATTGTAATTTGGTCGGATAATTACATTTTAAAGATATTCCAAAAGTTTTAATGTTCCTTTAACTTATTGAGGCACAAAATAGTACTGAAATTTTTCAAGACCCACTCTATGTGTATATGTAGAAATGTGTATGTGCACATGTATGCACATATATAGTACATATATTGTGTTTTATTGTGAATATACATGTGCGTATAGATATGTGTATATATATATATATAAACATATTTGTATGTGTCATTCTATCACTACTTCAATAAAATAATTAATTAGATGTTTTGCCTTTTACTTTTAAGAAGTTTATTTATATTAAAAAATATCTGGATATTTGTGACAACACACAAATTTGACATAAGTGATTTCGTTGAATAAGGAAACTTTCAACTTCAGAACCTAAACATTTACTATATGTTTGCTAAATTCCAATTAGTATTTTTTCCCCTAGAAATGAGAGGTTAAGATAATTTTTAAATGGTTGTAAAGATTGAATTTACAACTTAAATTTGGCCTTTTAAGTATCTTTTCAAATACTGAGGTTGTTGACTTTTATGCAATAGGGTATTCTAAAACATTTAATCCTTTCCCTGAGATAGGTAGAGATGACTTAACCTTGAACTTATAATGATTTATCTCTTACACAAATTATAACATGAAATAGCCCCATGATTTTTACAGCAATCAAAATTTCATTCTTGTGCCATCTCTGAGAGTTAACTATTTTTATTCCAACCTTATAGTTGGGCAAACTGAGGCAAAAAAGCATCCAATTTTCAACTAACTTAAATTTAAAAGTTCCAAAAGTCTTTTGAAAATAATTTTAATGGAGAGTAAATTTCCCGAAAATAGAAATATGCATAATTATGTTTCAAAGCTTTACTTGACTACTCCTAATGATAATAATCTCTTACCTTCATACAAGTCCTTAATATTTTATGAGGTATTTTGCTCACAAATACCTATCATTCTAAACAGCCCCCATCACCATTATGTAGTTAGCATTGCTTCCTTGTCCCTTTTAGAATTTTCAAGTGATTAATCTGCTTTTCCTAATTATTAGCTAGCCAAACTGTACAGACTTATTCCTTCTTATCTTCCATCATCAATTTAGACTGTCAAATCGCTTAATCTTCCTTTCCACTAATCTCTGAGTTTCCTCCAGTGTATTGATTTCTTTCTGGTTTGTAGCAAATATGGAGCAATACTACAAAAATAAATTAAATTTATTCATGCAATGACTTTCCAACCTTTATACCTTATTACCAGATATAATAAAGTTATAAAGGCTAAGTCCTGCTTACATAGAAGGAGGCATGAAAACAATCAGCAATCATCTGCTAAGTATAGGCTAGGTAGACCTCCAAAGCAGAAGGATGAAATTAAAAATGGTCTCAGGCACCCAAGTTGTTAGTGTTTGTCATATATTTTGCCCATATTTACTGGACTGACTTTATATTTCCTATAGCATGAGTTTTACCAGAATGTTTTACCAGAAAAAAAGAGGGCTAATTATGTAGCCAATGGATAGCCTGAAGATTCTCTTAATATCCATGCATTTCTGAAACATCAAATAAGTTTCTTAAAACCACCAAGAGTTTTCTTTTTCTTTTTTTAATGGTATCACTGACTCACTTTCACTGCAAAGTCATTACTGAGAGGCATCAATCATTGTCAGGAGTACTGACAGGAATGTCAGAGGGAAGTAAATTGCTCACATGTCAAGTATTTGTAGGTTATCAGTAGGAAGTACTATCAAAAATGAGTATCTGCATCTCCTTACATTATTCACTGATAAGTAGTAGCAGATAGATATGGACATGTTTTTGATAAAGATAAATATGTGCTCTTGCCCTCAAATACTTTCCAACCTAAAAATATGTCATTATTTTGAAATGAGAGGTACTATTTATGCTGAGTCCCACAAGATGGGAAAAACGATACTTAAAACAAACCAATTAATTTTATTTTAATTAACAATGAATATGTATGCATTTAGATGTGGTGATGAGATAGTACTATAAGGTTATCTTCATTAATAATTCCCATAGTTCCTTCTATCCTGATAACTATAATTATGCATCATTACTATTAAATCAGCATGCTTATTGAGGCACCTTGATTAAATATGTAGAATGGATTAATGTGGAAAGAGAGGGCTAAGGGTGACAAGTTTCATTTAAGAAAGTTGTTATAGGCTATGCTTGAGTTAAATTGAATATAGAAAAAATGGCTCTGGGAGAGGGATACAGAAAAAAGCTGATGCAATGACTATAACCTAGAAAGTAGTGGGGAAAATTTTCAGTGGAGTAAGGTTTCTACTTGGATGCTGGTGGGGAAGAGGAGGTGCTGGTAGGGTGGTTACCCGTAAGAAATTTGTCTCCCAAAAAAGCACTGAGAACACACTTTCAAATGCACAGAGAGAAACAAAACATGTAGAAAGGCACACAAATGGAGCAATTTAAGACTGTCTTTTCAATTTAAACTATACATGTGTTTCTTAAAATAAATTCTAAAACTAGATAATTGAAGTTCTATCATGTAATCTTTTTTCTTATAGTTTCTTTGTATACTGAAATAGTTTTATGTTGTGGCTTGTTAAGTTGACAATTAAAAGGGAAAAAAAATCCTTGAAGAGCAAGGGGTGGTCCGTTACCCAAAAAGGTGAGCCTGAAAGGTGAGATGGATGATGGGAAGATGAGGAAAGGGGATACATTTTGATTAAAAGACTATGAATTTTTTTTTTTTGCTGTTTGTTTTTGATATGGATCATTTCATATAACAAGAACTTGTTTTGCTGACAAAATCTGCTGCTTCTCGGAGCAAACAGTGATGAAAAACTGCTGCTTCTTATAAAATGCTGCATAGTCATGTGTTCCATCAGTACAAAGGATGACATCTTATTTTGTTAAATATATATCCATGAATGGGAAGCCATTGATGGAAAATAGGTTAGCAATGAGTGAAGCCCCCTCACTAGTGTCAGCACTTCCAATTGGCGGCTTTGTTATTTCTGAAATACAGTGTCATGCATCAATGCTGGTTTCAAAGCAATCTACCCTTCTCCTAGAGAAGTGAAAATCAAAATCTGAGTTTCCCCACAGAATAAAACTGGCTCGAATAAGTATTGTACATACAGGCAGACAGTGGAGATACCCACCCTTAGAACTGAAATAGCAATTCACTTTCACGGCCTACCAGTGAAGTTCTATGACTCTCAAACTTCCAGTTATTACATTCATGTAGCATAATATAGATTTGAAAAGCACATTATTTACTTTATTTCATTTGCTCCTAATAATAACTCTATGAGACAAATGCTATAAGTGTTATTTCACTGTTTTACAGATTAGGAAACTGAGGCCCACAGAGGTTAAGTAACTTGTGCAAGGTGATGAAGCTGGTAAGTGGATGAATTGGGGATTCTAACTCAGACTTTTCTGATTACAAGTCTTTCTCTATATCTATAAACATCACACCACTTCCTGTGAGAACTAATTCTTAAAAGGTATTTTCTTCCATAAATTAAAAAAAAAAATAACAGCACTATGTCCAGAAAGCACAAGAATGCAGGTAAATCAACCAAACAGTTTTGTAATGTGGAAGAAAATAAAATACTGCTATCACAAAAACAATTAAAATAAAGATGATATATCAAAAAGAACACAATTATTCTAGCTCATTAATGTTTCCCTAATACTTTGTTCGCTAAGATACCAAAGGAATAAAAATCATGCATATAAACCAAAAAAACAAACTCATAAATTCAGATTATTTATGTGACTAATGAGTGTTTATTCATTCTAATCAATCAACGAAATAAGACTGCAACATTTCTAAGCAATGTTCTGTAACTAATACCTGAAACTTTATTGTCATATGCTAAGGGGCACTGTAATCATTCTTTGATGCCTACATCAACTCAACTATCATTAGTGAGCCATGTAGCTAGTTGAAAATACTACCTCTTAAAGTGACAGGATCACTTCTGGGCTCATTTAGAGAGCAGATACAAGGCCCAGTTTGTAGTGGAGAGGAAAGAGGTAGAAATATAAGTTCTAATGTCCTTAATGGGTTCCTTGTCCTTAATTATCTGTGTGACTTTAGAGAAATAATCCTCTTTTTCAAAATTAGAAGGTTGTGGCAGAGGTTCCCAAACTTATTTGACCTACAGTTCCCTTTTCAAAAAAAAAAAAAATACTCAGCATTTCCATGGTATTAGATTAGGTTAACCCTTATTTTTATTCAATGCCCCGCAATTGCACCCAATGCTACTACTTCTCCCTAAATCATTCCAGCACCCCCTTGGGGACTGTGTTACCCATTTTGGGAATCTAAGCAAGGGTCTCTAAATTCACTTCTAGCTCTAAATATGTATGGTTTAATGCCAGTGTTTGGAGGAAGTAAACTCGTAAACCACATAAAAATGTGCCATCTCTCTTGGCGGGGAGTAGAAACTGACCTTTCCCCACTTAGGAAGATCTAACTACATTTTTTAAAATGCAGTTCTGTTTTATTTCAGGTCCGTGCTTTCTCCCTCTGTAACAGCAAGCACCCTAGCATGCCTAGGGCAGCTACTAGCACAGGTTCTTAGATCTGCTTTTCTAAAGGAAAGCAACTCAAAATGGGTTAACGATCTTACTTTAATCAAGCATATCATTTA
>JAQQSV010001194.1:0-34798 GCA_028646515.1 Pseudochirops corinnae
GGGGTGGTGGGTGGGGGAAAGAGGGGGAGAAAATATGTAACTCAAAATCTTGTGGAAATGAATGATGCAAACTATAATAAAATTTAAAAAAATTAAAAAAATTAAAAAAAAAAAAAGAAAGGGAGACAGAGGCAGCAAGCACATTATGGGTCAGAAGTCTGGAATTTGAGTGTACAGGTCCCAACTTTGCCATACAAATGCCAGCCAGTTTATTCATGCAAATTACTGCTTGTTGTATGACCTGTCTCATATAAGTCCTCCATTTTGTAGATGGAGAAACCAAGATGGAGAGGCCAAGAGAGGTCAAGTATTTTGCTCAAAGTTACACAGCAGCAGAACTGGAACTAAAAAACTGGTCTTCTTACTCTGCCCAGTGTTTTCACAATGGTGTCATCATTCTTAGAGAACTTAACCCTTTGAAGTGCCACACTTCTTTCTGGGAGCCCCATTGTCCTGATTGGTAAGTGGTTCACATGGCCCTCTACAACCAAGCTGTCTGGCACTACGCTTTATTCCCTGGCCATGCTCCTCATCTGCCACCCTGCCTTTGAGTCCCTATATACTCTGAAAAATGTCTCCTGATTAATCAAATCAGTGTTTCCGTTGCTACCTGAAAGGCTGTGTATCCAATCCCCTAAAGCTTCATTCATCATCCTTATAACTTTTTAAACCACTAACCTCCTCTAGTCACCTCTTTCCTTTTATCTCCCCCATTAGAACATACAGAAGCTTCCTGAGAACAGGAATTCTCTTCCCTTTTGGAACTTCCTCAGCACACTGCCTGATACATAATAAGCACTTAAGAAATGCTTTTTCATTCATTTATTCAGCTGAATTTTTTTTATAGCATTCCAGATTTAGAACTGGAAGTTTCCTTAGAAGCCATTAAGTACAACTCTTTGATTTTACAAATGAAAAAAACTGAAGGCTAGAGAGATTAAATGACTTAAACTTAAGAAATTAAGAATCACACAACTAGTAAGTAACCAAAGTAAGACCCATCTCTTGATTCCCTATTGATTATTCCACAGCTGTAGCTCAAGTGCCAAAATTTTTGTTGTAAGTACCAAAATACCTACAAGCAAATGGAATAAGAAGTTTTCTGCGAGATATGATTTGCCCCAAAATATCTCCTTCCAAAAAAATAATAGAGCCTGAAATCTTACCTTTAGACAATTTTTTTTTAAGATTAAGGAATTCTCCCTTGTCAAAATGCAATATCCCCAGAAAGGCTACCATGTAAGCCATTACTATTAGCTATTAACATTTTAGCATAATGGAAAACATGGTGCTATCATTTGTGCTTATTTTCCTAAGAAAACCAATGGCATCTCAGGTAATGACTTGCACTTGAGTTGATTTAAGTGAGGCAGAGCTGCATAAAGTCTCCAGCCTCACTTAATAAGAGCTCCACAGCACCTGCTTCAGCTGCCTTTATGGGCACTGGAACAAATTGTTTTCATCTACCCATTTCATCAGAAAAAGTCTTCACATGTTTGGGGTGGATATTTCCCTAACCCACCAACAGATTTGAGGCCTGTCAGTTATCCTCTACCTGGTTTAAACCATCTGCTGGTTTACTTGAGTATGGCCACTGCACATGTTAAACTCTTGAAGCCACAGGTGAGAGTTGGGTAAATCAAAAGTGGACACCAAAGGTGGATGAACAAGCCCTCGCACCAGAGGTACTAGTTCTGCTGAACACCCCATATATCCGGGAAAACATGGTGCAGTAGAAAGGACACAGGATTTGTAGTCAAAACACAATTTGTTCAGCTATTAATCACCTGTGTGAAATTAGGCAATTCACCCAAACTCTTCAATGCTGCTTTTTCACATGTAAAATCTGGGCTGTGATTACATTATCTCTAAGAATCTCTGATTCTTTTCTAGTTCTACATTCCATGACCTCCCAAGATACTTATTAGCTGTCTTACCCTGGAGAAGGGGTCACTTAAGTATTCTGAGCCTAGATTTTTTTTATCTGTAAAATGGGAATGATAATAGCACCTATTTCATAGTTCTGTGTCAGAACTGAAATGTTATCAAATGAGATAATATGTGGGAAAAGGTGTACAAATGTAAAATCCCTATATAAACATCAGCTAGCATCATAGGTTATCTACTTCCAATATTTATGAAGCACCTATATGCTAGTTCCATTGCCTTGCACATACTAAATCCTTCATAAATGTTTGTTGTATTGAGTTGTCAGGGTGTGGTACCATACAGCTTTATCATTGTGGTATAGAAAGCAATTCTCTGGGGGCATGAGACATCTTTTGGGGGTAGAGAGGAAGTTAATAATATGGAACCTATTTTTGAAATCCTTGAATATGCAAAATATTCCTCCAGGCCATGAATAACACTGTGCTATGACCCTCTCTCCTCTCAAAAAAAAAAAAAGATTGAGAAACTTTCGCCTCATTAGATACATGTCAGCTGTAGTTTTGCATGTTCAAGCTTTTTTATTTTGCTTAGGGAGAAGAGGAAGAATTTAGAAAGAAGTCCATAGCATTTTTCGCTGCCCAAGAGGACAGGACAAGATATGGAGCAGCAATGAGAACCCTAGGCAGCCAAGGAGTAGCATGAGGACCTAGGCCTGGACAACTGGGGACAGAAAAAAAAGGGGGTGAGATGGGTGGGCAAGTAAGAAGACAATGATGGCAAATTGGATCCTTCCAAATTCTGCTGAGTGAAATTCTACAATGACCTATATTTCCTCTCTAGGTACTATTTTCTAGTTCAATTAAAATTCAGTTCCTTGCTCTTCATTACCCCTCGTTTTATTTTCTTTGGCTGTCCTCTGAGTCCCTATACCTTTTAGTCTGTGGCCTTGCTCTCTAACCAGGAATCTGAGGGCTGGGTTTTAGCCCACAGACTCTAAAGCATTGTTTACTAACTTTGTATTCTAGGCAAACTTCAAATCCAAGCACTTCAGATAAGGGGTCTACAAAAACCATTTTAATATCAATGTTCTTTCCCCCCCCTTTTTACAGATTATACCAATTACATAGGGCAAATTTTCAGTGTGTCCCTCCTCATCCCCATTTATCTTGGGTCAATTCCATATTTTCAGAAACCTGGGATCAAATTTATGGGTTCAAACCCCAAAGTCAATTTTAAAAAATAAAAATATTGAAAGAGTTTCAACACTAGATATACAAGCCATCATCTCTCAAGGCAATGTGACATAGGGAATAACAGCTAACATTTATACAATGTTTACTATGTGCCAGGAACTGGGCTGAACACTTTTCAATTATCTCATTTGATCCCTGGGAGGCAGAGAGGTTTTACTATTATCTCCATTTTACAGATGGAGGAACGAGAGGTTAAATGGCTTGCCCAGGGTCACATAGCTAGTAAGTCTGAGGCCAGATTAGAACTCAAGTCTTCCTGACTTCAAACCTAGAACTCTATTCTTTGTACTATCTAGCTGCCCATGACTTGGAATCAGGAGGATTTGGATCTAAATCCCACAATTTATACATTAGTTGTCTTCCCCTGGGCACATTATTTAACTTTATTCAGCCTCCATTTCCTCATCCCTAAAATGGAGATAATCATAGTTTCTGTTTCACTAAATTATCATTTGAATCAACTGAGATAAAAATTTCTTTTTAAAATATTTTTTAAATTGATTTGTTTATTTACTTTTAGTTTACAACATTCAGTTCCACAATCCTTTGAGTTTCAAATTTTCTCCCCCCCCCCCCTTTTCCCCCCCTCCATGGCAGCTTGCAGTCAAGTACAGGATCTGCAAATACTTTCTCATTGGACATTAGTCTGGTTGCATAGAAGGGTTGTAACCGATGGAGTGAACAATGGGAAAGAAGAAACCAAACCAAACATGGAAAAGAACGATAGCATGTAGATTGCTTCAGTCTCCATTTAAACTCTGTTCTTTCTAGATCTTTCTCTGAATGTAGATATCTCCTTCCATCCTGAGACTTGTAGAGTTGTCTTATAACTGTGCTGAGAAGAGTCCAGTTTATCAAGTTGGTCATCACACACATGATGTGTGATACATCACACATACATACGTCACACATACAAATTTTTCCTGGTTCTGCTCTTCTCACTTAGCATCGGTTTGTATAAGCCTCTCCAGGTAAATATGAAGTCCATGAGATAAAAATTTCTAAAACACTTTCATATTTTAAGTACTATAAAAAATCTTTATAATTATTATCACTCAATGTAGCTTTCATAGGAATCACTCCCTCCAATTATCTGAACAAGGAAGGCAAATGTATCCTTTTCCTTCCATATCAAGATGACCCCTATCATGTAAGGGATAAGGAAGTTTAAGGGTCTCCACGTAGGAAAGGCTTTTTTATTCCAGCTTAACTATGTGGTAGCTCTTCACTTGAGTAATGGACTGCTGATTGGCATTCTCCATCATTCAGCAGCTCTCATAGAGGGCTGGTCAATATTCTCAAGTCCTCTCTGTTCTACAATTCAATGTCTTGAGTCCAAGACCACATGTCCTAGTACTCCTGACATTGTTCTCTTCCAACTAAGACCTTTTAATGCCCTGATTTTATCAACTGCTCCCTCCCCCAGGGTGTCGATTGTTGTCCCCCAGTTCTGTTCTCCACAAAGAGCTTGTGGTTTCTCTCCCTGGTAAAGCCAAGCCCTTGCTGAGCTCTCGCTAATGGTAACTGTGGAGTGAGTTACACAGGTCTTTCAAGGACTAGTTCTTTTAAGAACTTAATCAGTGCCCTGTGGAGTTGTCGAGGGAAACAAGTCCATGTAATACCAGTTACTGTCATAATCTCATCAACTCTCTTTAAATTCCCTTCCTTTGTTCACTGAGGCAGGACCCAGATATATTCACTTTCCCTTGGCTTAAGATGTCTTCCCAAGGAGTTGCAATATAAACTGCCTTCCTCCTGGCAATGTCTAAATACAGCTAAAACTTGGACCTTGGGGGCAACTTAAAATTCACACCTGGATCACAAAGCACAAAAATGCAAATCAAATATCAAGACCAGACTCAGGTATCCCATAATTGTCCAAGGTAAACATGCAAACTAGCAATGTTTTATTATAGAGAATTGAAATTAGCTGTCAGAATAAGGTACTTGACTTAGCCACCCCAGGTTTGGATTATAAGTGGACTTCTCTCACTATGCCCACCCTTCCTTCTTACTATACTATGTTGTTCAAATGCCAAATGTATGTTTGCCTAAAAGACTTTTTTATAGAGAACTCACACAAAACAAGCACTCACTTGGAGTCAGAAGAAGGACATTCTCAAGGTCTCTCAGAAGAACTTTGGAATTGTGTGACATGGAGACACTAGCAAAGTCCAGCACTGTGTGCCCACATCAGGCAAAGTACTATGCTCTTTGAGAGAAGGAGATTAGCAGTAGTTCAAAAGAAACATGAGATGTTCAAATTTAGAGACATCTCTCCTCCACATGTTCATGTAGACTATTTGTGTCTGACTTGTGGTAGAATATTCCAAGTTCTTATTGATTTGATTAGCCATGGTCAGACACACCATACCTTGACCCCAACATAGTGATGACATTTTTGTCCTCTTTGAGAATAAAGGACAACCAACCAACCACACTACCTAGAGCAAAGGTTTTTGAATGTGTGTCATTGGGCCCCATTGGTAGTGTAGTGAAGCCTTGGACTCTCTCTCAAAATGTGTTTAAATGTACAAAATAAAACACATACCCCATAGCATTAGAGAGGAAGTCAATTACATTGAAATACAGTTTTCAAAATAACTTTTAAAAAATTCACAGATCCCAAGCAAGAACCCTACCACAACCAAGCAAATTCAGCTACAAACTTCCGTTCCCATTAAGCGATCAGAATTATGGCATATCAGAAGGGGAAGAGGCGTCTGTGGCCCTATAGTCCAAACCAATACCTGAAGAATGTCTTCTGCAACACATCCAACCAATGGTCACCTGTCCTTCCTTTTAACATGTCCAGATGAAGAAAAGGCCACTGTGTCTCAAGAAAGCCCATTCTACTTACAGACAATATTAATTTTTAAAGAAGATTTTTCTTAAGTTGGGCCTAACCCTGTTGGTTGCAAAATTTCCACCTATTGCTCCTAGTTCTTTTCCCCACAGTCAAACAAAATGAGTTTAATCCCTCTTTCCCATGATGGTGTTGGAATACATCTATCATATTCTAAAGATTTGTACATTCATAGGTCATGATCTTCAAGTTCATGCTAGTAACCCCCTTTAAAGTCTCTCAATTTTGTCAATGTCATTCTTGTAATATCGTATCTGGGACTTAATATAATATTTCAAGTACAGTCTGATTATGAAAAATACAATGGGACTATCATCTCCTCGGTTTTGGACACTATGCTTTTCTTAATACAATCGAAGATCCCATTAGATTCTAAAGCTGCCATATCACACTATGAATTTGCACTAACTTTACAGTCTGCTAAAACCCCTAGTTGCTTGTTGTTTTTTTTAAAACTTAGACCAATTTTATCTAGTTATACCTCCCCTCAACCTATACTTGGGAACTTTTTTCCTACCTAAACACTTGTGTGGCATTCAAGAGGCATTGTGGCCTAATGGATAGAGAGCTGGGCTTGGAGTCAGAGCCCTGCCTCTGAGAGTCAATAAACAAGATTTATTAAGTACCTACTATGTACTAGCCACCAGTACTAAGCACTAGGGCAAAAAAGACAGTCTTTGCTCTCAAGGAGAGATAACATGCCAACAGCTACCAACAATTAAGAATATATTTTAGCTATGTGACCCTGGGCAAGTCATTAATCCACCCACTGTTCTAAAGACAACTTTCTAAGACTATAAGTTGCAGAAAAGGGAGCATCTTTTGAGGCAATTTTCTGATCCGGGAGGTACCTATACAAATAAAATCACAGGTTAAGTTCCTATTCCTAATTAAAATTACTTAGTATAAATGTTAATTATATAAACAAAATTCAAGCCAATTGGTTAGTATTCAACTTAAAAGTTCAGATATCCAAACAGGACTCTAGACAAATTTCTACAACTACAAACTGCAGAAAATGTATAGACTTGCATTGGTAGGGTTGGTTTCCCACGAGTAGGTCTCTATACCATTAAAATCACAGTGTTCAATTATTATGCCAAAGACTATGGTTATCCTTATTCAAGGCAATATCTAGTCTATAGGTTATCAGCCCAGGCCCCTTGAAGTTTTTTAAAAAATTGATAATTGCATTTCAACGTAATTGGGTCCCTTCATAATCCTATGTATCTTATGAATTTACAAGCAGTATTCAAAGAATGAGTTGATAAGCTAGACTGCCAAAGGGTCCATGGCACAATAAAAGTTTACAATTCCTGTTTTGGTCTGTCTATCCAACATGTTAGCTACCTCCTTTCAACCCTCTACAAAATAGATCCATTACACTAGAAGAGTATTTATGTATTGGAATGTCTTTACTATAAGATAGCTCCATTCCAACATAAGAGTGTTTACTTACTAGAAATGTCTTTTTACAAAATAGATCCATTCCAATAAAAGAGTATTTATTTACTAGAAATGTCTTTCTGAAGTAGCCTGGTTTTCCTGCTAACTCACTTTTTTTGCTTTGGTCTGTACCTGAAATCATCCATCATAAATTTCACTGGAATAAAACTACATTCACTTACAATATTATGTAGGTAAGTTGCTTTAAGTCTTTTTAATGGTGAAGATTATTTTAAATGTTTTGTTGTCTTTTTTTTCTGTAAACACTGGCCCTTTCAGGTGAACTCAAACAAACTGATACAGGCCAGTTTGTGCCTAGAGGCAGAGGGCACTAAGGCAACAGCTTAGTTTCAGTTATTCTAGACCCAGAAGCCTTTGTACCACATAGAATATCCTTCTCCCAATAGAAATTACTTTCTGGTGATTCCAGTGGGAGAAACTGAATGCATAGGCAGTTGATATTTTTCCCAGAAAGGGAGGGCAAAGCCTTCTCTATAGTGTGCTTAGACATCCTCAACAGAGTTAGGCTAATCTGAAAAGCAATGAAAACTCCAGATATTTCTGTTTTGCTCTCTGTATGATACCTTAGATGAACTGAATACCTTAGAATACTAGGATGCAGAGCTGAGATTTGAACCCACATCCTTTGCTTCCAAATTCAACCAACAATCATATACTAAGAACATGCCAGAAAGAGACTGGTAGATTAAAAACAAACACTATATGACATCTCCAAACTGGAAGTTGCTTTTTTCTGTGCACCTGAGTTATCTTGCCCAGAGGATCATCATCTAGGGTGTGAACAAAGACAAACATGGTGTGCTTTATATCAGAAATCTTCTAAGTTCTGATAAGATCTTACTTTGGAGGAGCCTGTTACATTGTGAAGGTCTTTAAATAGAGAAGCTAGACCTGTGCTATCTATTTTCAAACAAGGACTTTGGGCATGACAAAGGCTGCTTACTGCAATGGAAAGATGTTTCTTTTCCTGAAACAGGACTCCATAGGGGGGAAAAACCCAGAAGGCTCAGAAATCATCTTAATGTGTACATGTATTTGATTGTAGCTAGCAATATAACTCTAAATTCATCTATTTCTTCTCCTCAGTGACCCTGACTATTGCCAGGGACTCTGAGATGCTAAAGAATTACATCATTTCTTTATTACTTGTCAAACTATTCATACACTACCAAAGGTTGGTTATAGAAGAAATCCAATTCCTAAAAATACCTTTTGAGGATTGGAGAAAGGGATGAAGAGGAAGAAAAAACATGGCATTTCATACATAGTCTTTTTTTTTTTTTTTTTTTTTGGAAAAACTGAATAAAAGGCAAGGTCATTCTTTACTGAACGAGGTTCCTGCCTGAAGAAGTTATGAATTATTTTATTTAGATCTCTAGAATTCTTACATAGGAGGGATACTTAAGTATTGTTTTCTGGACATTAGAATTTCTGTCTTTAATGTAAAATGAATGTATGCTTTTGGAATGCTGAGGGTGACTGTATTAACTAAAAGAAAGGTGATTTTTATTAAGAAAAAAACCTTACTTGGTTAAGTGAAATTTTCCTCATTTTTAATCCAGATCATCTTAGTTCCATATAAAATTCAACCCCTTAAACAAACCAGGAAGTTGGGGAAATTTCATAGTCATTTAACACTTTGATTCTCTTAACAACCTGCCCCCCTCCCCCGCCTCCGTATCCTCCACCCCCAGGAAAAAGCTGGAAACAAAGAAAATTTCCATTGATTAGAAAATAGGCAAACAAATTATGGTAAGTGAGTATAAGGGAATATTATATGCATCAAGAAACCAATGTGAATAATTCTGAGAAGCATGGGAAGGCATATAAACTGATGCATGAAACTGAATCAGGAAATGTACCAATGACTACAACAATGTAAATGGCTAGAACAAAAAACAAACAAGCAAAACAATGGAATGTCAAGCAATTATCGTGATGAGACTTGGTCCAGGAGAAGAGGTGAGAAAATGTACTTCTCCCCCTTCTTTATCAAAGTGGAGAACCACAGCATAGGACTTTGCACATACCCTGTTAGCCAAGTTGGTATGTTAGTTTTGCTGAGTTATACTCCCTCCCTACCCCTACTCCCTTCCATCTTTTTTTAAAAGCCTTTGTTACAAGGGATGACTGAGTAATGGATTGCAGAGGACTGTATTCAGAAATTAAGGTGATAACAAAAACAAAATATTATCAATACAAATTAACAAAAAAAAAAAAAAAACAAATAAATTAAAAAGAAAGACACCAGTAATGATGGTGTATGGGATGAGTGAAAACTTCTCAATTTGGGGTGGTTAACTTTTCAAATTGCTTCTGTCAATCACTTTTATGTTCCTTTGTCTGTTTTCCTGCCTTGGTGGGACCTTCCCCTTATCTTTCCTTGCTGTCCCAGTTGGGGAAGTATTTGGTGAAGTGTGCCTCTCCACCAATGAGAGGTGAAACAGTCGGGGAGGGGTCTTGACTAAGTTAGGCTATAAATTCCAGCACTATCTTTTGTAACTTGCCTCTTCTCCATGATGAGTCATGGGGAAGACTGCCCTCTTCTCCCGGGGAAGAGAATAAAGTCCTGTTCTTATCCTAAGAGATCTCTGTGTTTATTTCTTTTCACTAAATTAAGGATGAAGGAGATTTTTCATCCCAAATAATGGTAATTGTCCTAAAAAACAATAGCAACAAAAGCACTCCCACACTGAGAACATTTCCAAGAGTATTTTATTATTCTAACTAGCCTATTTGAGTAGGATAGGGAATTTCCTCCACTTACCCAGAATATAATCTGTCTATGAATTACTAGAAGAGTCCTCAAAATGGACTAAGGAACATAAATGGTATAAAACTTGTTCAGAACTCCAGATATTAAGTGGCAAAATTTGGATTTGAATCCAAATCTTCCTAATGCCAAGAGGCAGCATGGATTATGAACAGAAGGCAAGCCCCAGAATCATGATATATATATATATGTATATGTATGTGTGTATGTATGTATGTATATGTATATATACATATGTGTGATCATGGGCAAGTCAAGTAACATCTCAGTGCTTTAGGTAACTCATAGGATTATTGATGGAGAAGTAAAAAGGATCTCAATCTACTGAGTCTTACTTCCTCATTTTACAGATAAGGAAATTGATGCTAAGTGAAGTGACTTGCTCAAGATCACACAGATCTTCATGGCTAGTGGGAATGCAAAGAGTTGAGCCTGGTTTAGTTCCCACTCTACAATGTCAACTGTATATTGGTATTCCTTGGCTATTTAAATACTTCATTTTCACCATAAAGACAACCCCCCCCCCCAAAGCCACTATCATCAGTGTCCTTTGAACAGCATTTGATATGAGAGTCTAATTATATTTTTGGTGGTCTGACATCAAACACATAACCATCAGTGAGTCACTTAACCTAAGTCATATTTTCCAAATCTGCAAAATTCAGGGGGAAAAAATTCTCTAGTCTCTATCTCCCAAGGCTGTCAAGCTCAAATGACATAATGATTATATAGAATCTTAATAATATAACACTTTCAAGGTATATATAAAGATCATTGATGACTTATTTCACAGAAACTCAGAGTGAGGAGGGACATCAGAGGTCATCTAAGCCAACCAGTAACTGACCAAGAATGAAGTTGTCATCCAGCAATGACACAAAGACTTCCAATTAAGCATAACCCATCTGCTTCCTATAGCAACCAAATACATTTTGGTTATCTCTAGTTGTTATGAAGATTCTTTCCTTACATCAGGCCTCCATCTACAATACTAACTTCCATCCGTTGCTCCTGGTTCTGCCCTCTGCAGCCAAGCAGCATAAATCTAACCACTCTTTCAAACCCCAGTCCTAAAACTAAAGACATCTATTCCCCAGTGGTGCATATTCCTGCATTCTCCAATCAATCCTTGTTTGGCATGACAGACAACCGTACAGTGACCCTTTAGTGTTGCTTGTGGTAGTTTTTTTCCTTGCAATTAGAGCATTCAGTTGTCCTCCCTAAAATACATCATCTGTCCAGAGTCCACCAGACCCTGCAAGAACAATGGGGGGGGATATTCAGTGCTTCTGAAACAGTTACACTGAATACTGCTTAATTCCAAAAAAATCAATTCTTCCTTGACATCTCTCCTCAAGGAAATGTGCCTAAAAGATGGAATACAGAAAGAAAATCCTTGTCTTGTCACAATTGCTTAATTATAAATTTTATCTCTAGCAATAAAATTGTCCAGCTTGTTTTATTTTCGTTGACATATGGCACATGATGCCCCAAGAAAAGTTCTTCTCTATCTTAAGTTTGTGGACTTTGAACTTCTCCCCCCCAATGCAAATTCTGTGATTTCTGTAGAGCAGGTGTCTGAGAACTTTTTGAAAAATATTTTAATAACTTAACATAATTGGATTCCTTTATAATTCTGTGTAGTTTATTTTATTCATTAAAAACATTTTGAGAAAGGGGTTCATAGGCTTCATCAGATTGATAAAATGGTCCAGAACCTTAAAAATAAGTCAGGAACTCCTGACGGAAATTCATGATCCAGTTTATGAGTTAGAGCACTAGTTCTGGTCTTATGTCAATTAGATGACCTCTCAAATAACTATTTGTATTCAGAAATCAACTATTTTTTTTTTCAGTTTCTTTCACCTGAAGTATGCCACCCCCAAATCCAGTGTCTCCTTATATTTTAGTGATCTTTAAAGAAAGTAGCTTCAGGACTCAGGCCACTGCAAATGGAAGGGGAAACTACCTTTTGAAATGTGTGAGTTATTTTAAAATAAACAGAAGTGGCTCTGGTAGCTGATGCACGCCCCCTGCTGGCTGATGTAGTTGTTGCTCCCGAATGCAGTCCTGCAGATTTCAGGAAAACTCCAGCAGTCATGAAAATACAATCATTTCTTCTGTCAGGTTATAATGAAGATAGCAAAAAATAAAAATAAAATAAAGGAAAACTGTAGCCTGACCTAGAGAATGTCGTTTGAGAAAAATCAAGCTAACAGATGAAAGCTATAAGTCTTTTCAAAGCAGGGAAAGTTACCAACAGTTGATTTGTATGCAGAAAATGACATCAGACTCAAAAGGGGAAGAGGGTAGCTGTCCTTGAGGATTCAAATATCTATTCCCTTAAGGTGAGCCTGGTATCAACGAGAGCAGAGGTGTTTGTATGATTTGGTTTGATGACTGAAAAAATTAAGCAGAAATGGGATGCAAAACTTGCTCCAGAAGAGGCAGGGTTTAATTTATTACTCCCTTTCCTTTAGCAGAAATTCAATAATGCAGCATTCTTTCTGCATTCACATGGCAGATAAATGCTGCAATATTGAGATGGAAAACTCAGCATTATAGAGATGTTATCACTATATCACTTAACAGAATAGATATTACAGCAGAGTTTGCTGTAAAAAGACTGGCTGCTAAATGAATCAGTTCTCCATTGACTTGATTATGAAAATCAGAGAAGGGTTCTGTAAGAAATATTCTTGATCTCTGGCACTAATAACATTGCTTTTTGAATAAAGTTTCTTTTTAATTGGATTTTAAAGAAAGTTTAATTCTCAATAATGCTCAAAACAATATTAATAATTGTTATAATTTAAAAATAATAATTAACAATTAGCAAATTGTTTTTAATTTTAGGCTTCCCCATTTCTAAATTGTCTAATGAATAGACTCAGTGGTTGTTGGCATAGCCTCATGATCTCTGCCTGAGTGACCTAGGAAAATTCACCTTCCCTCCCTGGGAAGCAGTTTTCTTATTGGTAAACAGGAGAGGGTGAAGGTTAGATTTGAAGACCTCAAGTCTCCTCCTGTCCAAAATCTATGATCTTATGGTATCCCATATTATGTTAATCAGGTGTTGATGCTTAGTGCTCTGCTGATGATAGTACCAAACTGATTCATCAGTAAACAATTATAAAGTGCTCCTATGTGCCAGGCACTGTGCTTAGCACCTGGGATAGAAAAAGAGGCAAATGAAAGTCCCTGCCCTCAAAAAGCTTACAATATAACCAGAAGTAGGATGGTGTGTACAAGCTGAAGCATGGGATCTACTCCTCCCTTTCCCCTCCAATTCTCAAAGTTTCTGTAGAGGAAAATGGATAACTAAATGCAACTGATATATAATTCATTAAGTAAGAGAAGAGTCTGCTGGGTAGACTAGATGACCATTAGGTCTTTCCCAATGCAGAGATTCTGTGATTTTTTGAATTCCTGAAGTTTGGTCATTTGAACAGTAGTGGAAAAATTTAAAAAAAAATAAATAAAAACAAAAGAAGGGAGAGAAGAAGATAATAGAGGAGAAAAAGGCACTTTTCTGATGTCTATGTATTCTTCCTTCCTATTAAAACTCCCTCATCAAGGGTTTCAGAGTTTCTAGATGCTGTGAATATCCCAAAGTCCATGCATATCTAAAGTATGATTTTTCCACATTTTCTCATGGAGAAAATTAAGCATCTAGTCATGAACATGCTCACCTTTTCTTATGCACAAACAGAGAAAAGGATCTGTAATTTCCTCAGTTTACCTGAACTCCCTCCACTTACATAGATGTCAGATTATCTCTGGCCTTTCTAGAGAAATTGTTGGGCTCTGGCTGAAGCACTGAGAAGTTACATTAAACAGCTCATAAGTGAACCCAAATCTGCCCAAGTCTAGTATTCAATCTGTTCTTCATCCTCCTCTCTCAACATACTTAGAACCACATCATTATTTTACGATGATTTTCTCATAAACACAGTAGTTAGAATACTCACTGGTGCAGCCATCTATACACAGTACAATTCCCTGAGAGCAAACCATTCTTCTAGGAAAAATTCAACTATTCAAAAATTCAATACTTATGAAACACTTATGAGCCAGGAACTAGGGATATGAAGAGGAAAAATGACCAGGCTCCCACCTTCAAAGAGCATTTGAGTTTACTGGAAGTTGAGTTACCAACGAAGGGTCTGCTGAATGAGAAATGATTGAGGACGAAAGGCTCAAGAGATTTCCTGGCATCACTGAATAAGTGGTTAGGGCTCAGACAAGATGAAGAGAATGCACAATTTCTCAACTGCACCATGGTCAGTTCTTTCGATTGTCCCAGAAAAGACTTCATTGGTTATCAGAGTCAAGCCTCAGGGATAAAGGAAGGAGGGATAGCAGAAATGATTAGAAAAGAGTGGTTTCAAATTCAAACAGGAATAGGGACCACATACATAAGAATTACTGTGGGCTACATATTGACCTGGAAAACCATATGTTAACATTATGTCTCTTCTGTTGCATTTTTATCTATTTTGTTAAATATTTCCCAATTAAGTTTTAATCTGCTTCTGGTATGTTCAGGAGCACTGTGCTGTTTGACACCTCTGCGTTAAGAGAATCATAAATTCCCAAAGGAGTCAATGTCATATAGAAGAAACAGTACTGGATCTAGAGTCAGAAAATGTAGGTTTGAATCATATTTCTAATTCCCAGTAGGGGTATTTGTCTTAAGCATGTCATTTAACCTACTTAGACCTCGGTTCCCTTATTTGTAAAAGAAAAGGGTGGGACTAGATGACTTTTGAGTTCCTTTTCAGAAATATGTGCCCTAGTGGTAGCTAGGTGGTACAGTGAATAGAGCACCAGCCCTGGAGTCAGGAGGACCTGAGTTCCAATCTGACCTCAGACATTAACACTTACTAGGTGTCTGACCTTGGGCAAGTCACTTAACTCCAATTGCCTTACCTTCCCCCCTGCAAATAAACAAATATGTGATCTGCTTGACTAATAAATTTTGCTTATATACAAACCCATAAAGAGGTTAAAAAAAAAAAAAAAGTCAAGCTAATGCACTTGACTCATAGAAAACCCATAAAGCCCCTAGAAGAAATTATGGTATGGATTAAAAGGGAAAACAAAAAAAACCTAGCATAGAAAACACATATTTATATATTTTATGTGTTTGTATATTTTATGTATGTATGCATATTTATATATTTGTATGCTATAAAACATATATTTAATACATAATATGTTTATATCATATCTACATATGTGACCATATGTATGTGAATATATACATATATTCATGAAAAAGTCAAAATTAGATTTTTGGTCAAATAACACAGCACAAATTCTTTGAGGAACTTGTGTAGAGTTAACCTGATCAATCTGTGACACAGAATTCTCACTTAGGGAACCAAAACTGACTACCTTCCAAAGATCTAATGAACTAGGTGACTTTCACCTTTGTGTTGTGTCAACACTGCCAGAAAAAGATGTCAGAATTCTATACTAAATAATAGAATTCTATACAAAATAATAGTGATTTGGTTCTTGTTAAAGGCTCTCCTCCCCATTCCCTCTTTCCCCCAGCAAAGAAAATTTCTCATTACATACTTTAATGGACCAAGTGAATTTCAAAATTAGTTAAGACCTGAAGCATTAAAATAAGTCATTAAGTGAAGTGATCAGTTAAGATATTTCCTCATCTTAACTCAGGGAAGATAGGAATTTATAATTTGTTTGACATATATTTCTTATTCATACATATGAGCAGGAATGAGATAGATGTTTATGTCCCCTTTAAGACTTTTAAACTGAATGTATACTGGAGAACATGGTTGAAGGTTTCTCCCCCCTTCAAAAGAATAACTTTGTTATGTATTGTCCTTCTAGCCATCCTTATTCCCGTAAGTATTTCTGTTGACAAGATTCAGGTTTTTATTCTCCAGTGAGAGTACAGAGAAGAATACTATGAAACCTCAGTAGAGTAATACTGTAAATATTCAGTCCCCATGCATGAAGGCATCCACAGTTGTGTCTGAAAGGCAGTTGTAAGCTCCCAGGAGCTACTTTCAGTCTGGAGATGAGAGTCCTTAAGCATGACACCTCATCTTCTCAATCACTGTCTGAGATAGGAATGCACACCAAGTGAACAGTGATTGATCCAGGCTTAGAAAAACAACAACAAAATGCATATTGTGCCTATCACATAGAAGGTACTTGTTGGAATCCTAAATGCAGGAAAACTTAAGAGTCTATTTTGATCATCTGATTAACAACAAACGAAAGTTTCCTCCTTAGGCTCTTATTAAATATAATGATAGGCACTTACTTGGACAGGCATGATAAATTTCAAAAAGGATTCCTTTAGAGCTTAACAAAAGATGAATTCTGGTAGAGGCAGCTTGGTGTAGTGGGCAGAAGACTAGATTCTTAGGCCTTGGCAACCATGTTTCATGGTATAATGGAAAGGACATTGATTCAAGAATCAAAGGACCTGGGTTCAAATTCTGCTTCTACTTCCTGTAAGGCAAATCGCTTAATCTCCCTAGGCTTCAGTTTCCTCATTCATAAAATGAAAGGTTTGGACTAGATAACCTTCCAAGTCCCTCCCTACTCAAGGGATCTAGATCCCTATGATCCCATGATAAGAAAATCTTGGCTCAGCCACTAAACTACCTAGGTACTACTGTAAATAGGTCATGACTTTTCTCACTTTATATATCTGTAAAATAGGAGGGGGAATTGTGTCATTAAGGTCCCTTCTAGCTACAATTCTATGTTCCTAGGAATATAAATGAGTTACATTTTTAATTAAAGATAACATTGGCATGACAAATTGGTGGCACTGTGGAATAGCAATTAGCAGAAGTATTCCACCAAGGAATAAAAGACAAAGAATGTGTGTTGAAATTAAGTGGAGTTACAGAAATAAGCCAACACCCATATAGGTGTTGGTTTTGCTTCTTTATTTTATTAAAGGCATGGTAGCAAACCAGAGAGTTGTTGTGCTTCTGGAGTTGTTGGAAGAAAGGCCATGTGTAACTGATCCTGGGATTCTTAACCCGGGGTTTGTGAACTTATTTTGAATATGTTGACAACTATATTTCAATATAATTATTTTATGCCTTTAAAAAATTCTGAAAAAAAGGATATATAAGATTCTAGACTGTGCAAAGAGTCTACAACACCAAAAAGATTAAGACTCTCTCAACTAGTCCAACTTCACGCGGCATACCAAAAAGCATTCAACAAGAACATTTTGCTTAAAGTCCAATATTGAGATAGATCCCACTCCCTCTGGAGTCAGCCATTGCACTTTTCAGATAGCTTTATTTGTAAAAAAAAATTTTTTTAATAAAGTTTTTCCTTTCACCAAACCTAAAATTGCATCTCTGCAACTTCCAGTCAACACTCCTAATTCTACCTCCTAAGACACAGCAAATGAATCTAAATGATCTTCCAGATCATAGCCCTATATATACACACACTTGAAAATGGTCATCATGACCCATTCTCCCAAGACTCTTCATCCTAAGATCAAACATTTTACAACTAATCCTCATGTAACCTGATCTTGAAGTGTGACAAGCAGCATGGAATAGCAGAATAACCTTAGACTTGGAGCCAGAGGACCTCTATCCAAATCCTCACCATATGTTATACGTTGGACACATCATGTAAATTTGATCCACAGTTTCTGCATTTGTAAAACAAGGACTAACTGGTATCTAAGGTACCCTTCAACTCTACGTGATATTATATTTCTTCAATATCCTAATTGCCCTCATTTGGACCCTCTCCAGCTTATCTCAGTCATTCTTAAAACATTATGTTCATCACTGAACATAAATCTCTAGACGTGATATGATAAATGTAGGGTATCATGGGACTATCACTGCACAAGGTCTAGATGCCATGCCTCTAATAGCTGTCAAACGTAGCATTGGATTTTTTAACTGCCATGTTATATTATCAACCAATATTGAGCTTACAAAGCTACTAAATCATTCAAATATTTTCCAATTAAATTGTCTAGTCATATCTCCCTTAGTTTGAACTTGTGAAGATGATTTTTCTGAGCCCAACTGTAAAACCTTACCTATATTCCTTTTACATTTCACTTTATTAGAATCAGCCTAACACTTCAGTCTGCCAAATCTTTTTGGATCCTGACTGACACCCAAGGTGTTTGCTGTCCCTTGCAGTTTTGTCATCTAAAAAAAATATGGTAGGCAAACCATCTATCTATAGTTGTCACTGGTACATGTTAAATGGCAGGTATAGGGTTACAGAGTGATCCATGTGGCATTTCACCTGAGACCTCCTTCTACATTAATAATTTGAATCATAAATGACTTGTTTTTTGGTCTATCAGTTAGTTTCAAAGCTACCCAACTATACTATCCTGAAGCCCAGCAGTGTAAAAAAAATATAGTTTGAGGGCTATACAAAAGCAAGTGATGGGCAGGATTTCACCCTCAGACCACAGTTTGAAGACCCTTGGGCCATTAGTCCATATTCCTCCATTTTTCCTTAAGAATAAAATGATGAACTTTGATAAATGCTTTTTGAAGTCTCAGCAAACTGTATCTAGAGCATTCTCTGAACCTATTGGTCTTGTAACTTTGTCAAAAAAAAAAAAAGAAAACAGGGTATTCTGGCATGACCTATGCACCATGCCAATTCATGCTTTGTAATTTGGCCTCTTGAGTGACCCACCTGCCTGAAAGGTATTACTTTCTGGAATAGATCAGTTAAGGGTTTTCCAGCCTTGTGAAGTTTCCAATATAAACAAATCAGTTTCCAATTTTTAGTGTCATGAGAATGGAAGTAAAAGCCAGTTTTCTTAGGCCCCTACCAGAATTGTCTTCATCACTACCGTGATTATTCACCTAATAAGATGAATGCTTAGAAGAATAACTGCAGAGAAGACACCAGTGAAAAAGAACAAATTGGAAATTGTAATGTGTGGATTCAAGTCCCAACTGCCACTTATCAGTTGCATGATTTGGGGTAATTTAAATCACCTCTGACCTTTAGTTTTTTCATCTGTAAAATGGGGGAAATAGAAAGCATTTAATAAGCACTTACCACCTTACCAGGCACTGTACTAAGGAGTAGAGATACAAACACTATCTGCTCTCAGGGTGCTCACAGTCTAATAGGGGAAACAACGTGCAAATGACTACGTATAAGCAAAATATAGACAGGAGGAAAAAATGGAGATAGTCTCATGGTAAAGACAGCAAGATCAAGGAGGACTAGAAAAGGCCTTTTGCAGAAGAGAGGACTTCAGTTAAGTCTTAAAGGAAACCAGAGAAACCAGGAGAAGGAGATGAGAAGAAAGAGAGTTCCAGGCATGTGGACAGCAAGAGAAAGTACACAGAGCTCAGCATAAAATTATTAAAATTAAATATGTAAAATTATATGTAGAAAGAGACCAATATGTATAGACAATATAAGTAGAATTTGATCAATATGAGATTTGTTTTTATTTGACTACACACAGTCATTACAAAGGTTTTGCTTTTCTTTTTTTTCTCCCCCATCCTAGGTGCAAGAAGGATATGGCAGGGAGGGGGAAAAATGTATTCTCATTTTTAAATAATAATAAAAAAGCTTTAGAAAATACTATATAAATGTGTTATCATAAAAAATTTCATTGTTAAATATCTAATCTGCATCTGGAACTGAACCAATGGGTAACTAACTTTAAATATTGTAAAATAATCATGATTACCAAGCCATAAACTTCACATTCTAAGAAGAAGCTTCACAAATTTTATTATCCTTTTACCCTGATATTTGTTTCCATTATCTCTCCTTCTTTCCTTAAATTTTTATACTTTTTGAACAATCTAAGACAGGGTCCTTGGATACCCACAGGAAAAATGATCCGAAGTTGAACCTCACTCTATTTCTGAGGCTAGTTCAGTTCACCCAATAAAAGAGATGTTGGGCCAGTTTGGCATACAACTGGTCCAAAGAAGTACATGGAAGTTCAGCTTAGTCCCATGTGATCCTTAGTGTAGAAAATCCCAGTTGGATTCCAGAGACCACTCCAGGGCAAATCCAGTACCATAACTTGCTCTTTAAAGCCTGGATATCCTCTAGGACAATTTTGTCCAAAACTAGGCCAGAATTAAACTATTCATTTCTGTATACAAAAAGCCTTTTCTCCTATCTTCCAAGGCTTTGATAATCTCAAATGGATTTTTACATCATTTTGAGAATAGAACTTAATTCCTGTACAAAGATACAAATGAATAATATTGTATTTCCTAGAAGATTTTACCACAAGTTCCCAGCTCCGTTTTACCTGTTTCCACTATTCTCTCTCCTATCCCCTGTAAGTTCCCCAAGAGTTGCTACATAAAAACTAAAGTCTATAAGCAACATGACCATAGTAATAGTGACCCCATGAGTAGATTTGAAAATGAAAATTTTTTGTCATACAAATATATTTCAGAATAGTGTCAATCATCTTCAAAAAAAGTGCTAAGTCAAACCTATAGTGTCGTGGGCTACTCAGCAGCCAGCACTTAAGCACAATTGGAGATGTGAATAAGAGATGACCAGACCATGTGGGTAATTCAAGGAAGAACCATGAACTCCATTTAATGATTCTTTGAACAAGGTTTTAATAGAGCAAATGATACAAAAGATAAAAGGACTCAAATTTTATTTTCATTGTCTTTAGCCTGTTATATCCTGGAAATAACACCAAATAGATAATTTGATAAGGAATATGTTATCTAGGTGTCTGAAGTCTGGAGGTAAAGCCTTTGATCTCAAGATCTCAAATAAAATCCTTTTAAGTGTAGCCCATATCAAAAGGGACCTAAGGAGCTAGCTTAACAAAAAGCCACATTGAGAAGGGCCCTAATTAGGGGACACTGTCAAGATTTTTATGAGTCCTGGATCATGCCTCCTTGGTTCCCCACACTATAGTAATCACACTCTACAAACAGCTTAGTCTTTATTAATAGACCATATTGAATGATGCCCCAAATTCACCCCGGAGTTAAATGAGCATGAAATCTTAGAATATAATATGCTTATATGATATGGGGTAGAGAAAGACCCCTTTGTAGTGAAGACTAGAACTCAGTCATCCATAGAGAAGATGAATTTGACCCACACAAAATGAAATATTCACAACTCATGCTGTCCTAGTTTAAACATGGAGTTGACCTTGTATTTCAAAAGTGTCCTGAAACTAGAAGGAAGAAGTTTCTCTGCTTGCAAATAATAAATTGAACAGGATTATTGATTACCAATTCAACATTAAATGCCTACAGACTGGTACTCTTATTTATTTTTTAATGGATTATTTTTTTAATTTTAGACTCAAGGGCCAGAAAGAAATATAGAATTGAGGAAAGAAACAAAAAATATATCGTAAGCTTAAATACTGGAACTTGAATACAAAAAAAAGGGGGGGGGGAAGCATGTCATGTGCATAGCTGAACATAAGAGAGGATTCAAATATGTAACAATATGTTTTCATTTCAATAAAGCCTTATGATAAATGATACACATTGTGTTGAGAATTGTCCATCTTTTCTTTGCTTCCTTTTTGGTACTCTTAGAGCTACAACTAGGAAAGCACAAACCAAAGGACTAAAGTTTAGATGGTTCTGACAGTACTTGCACATCTTTAACAAATACAAACAGTGAAACTTATCACCTAATTAGTGTAGAGGCAAGGAGATAAAGAGCTGCTTCTTAACTTGTTCTGACTTAAGTGACTCCATCTTGAAACCAGCCTCTACTTCAATATGAAATAAAGTCACTTAGAGCTCTGTGTTTTCTCTTTATGTTTCTCTTTCCAAATTTCCACATTATTCTAGCCATAGAACAAAACAAAGTCTCCTTGCTAATCTCTCCTTGAGACCAACAATGGATTAATACACCTCTGCATCTTTAAGGGTAAAAAAAGTCCTGGATGGACTGCTCTTCATTTTTCCTTGCTTCCTAGATTGTAGGAAATTGTATTCAGTCTAACCAAGGAAAGCTGTCAATTAATGGATTTCTCACTTCTGTGGTTTATAATACATCTTTTAAAACTGATTGGCATCCTGAATTTGTGTACTGTGGACCTTTTGCCGCAACATTAAGAGAAGAGTCAAAATAGGAAACTAACAAACAGCTGACTTCTTCCCTGTACAGAGTGACTACCATCAAATTAAGTACCTCCCAGCCCCACCTCTCTCCCTCCTCCAACTTGTCTTATGTCTCTCCCTCCCCTCTAAGCAACAGACTTGCTTGGTCTTTCTCTGCTGATCTGTCAAGCTAGTCTGAGCACTATGGAACTTAAGGTCAAAAGGGGAAGTACTTTGAATCCCAAATAAACAAAGGAGAACCATGAAGAGCTTTTAAAAATGACTATTCTCACCTCTGTAAATACTAAACACTCAGTGTTAGATAACCACAGCAAAATATTTCCTATTCCCTATGTAAATAAGTTTATTCTGATAATACTACTTTTTTAATGACACATTAAATATTGCCATGAAGGCACAGTTCCTGTTGGGTCACAGCTACAGAAGCACAGGTTATATGGGCCATATGTAAACATCTGCCTGTTACAGACAAAGTGCACATATACTTAAAAGCCCATATGGGCTCATACTGGCCGCTGATAACCATTTAAAGCTATTCAAAGCACAGGTAGTCTCTGATTTATAAACAATCAACTTAGAAATGAGTAACAGAAAAAAAAAAAAAAGAGCTGCTGTGCATACTGCACCCAGACACGGGAGACAAATTGAGGCCTCTGGAGAAACTCTGGGTTTAGAGGTGAAAGAAGAAAAAAGTTACAAGAGTTAGAAACATCCTAGTGAAACAGACTCTTAAGAAAAGCTGAACTATAATCGTGATGGCTGCCAAAAAAACAAAATTTAAATCTTCCTACGTTTCCTGTATTCTTTTCCCTCTCAACTCTAACACTTGAAATTCTATCAGTTATAGCTTCATTTGAGGCAACAAGAGGATCTTTTTAAAAATGCAATGGTTCTAGAAGGATAAAGGGATTATTAGCCATTCACTCATTAGTATGAATTACTTTAATCAAATTACTTTAAACAACTAGCTCAAGACAGCTGCACTGATGTAGGAGGGGAGTTTTGATGGGAGAGAAAGGAAGATGATTCCTATGCTTACAGTGATGCTTTGATTGATGAAGAGAGATCATAACTGCAAGGCATCAACCATAAAAATGCTCTCTTGGGTGACATTAACAATCTCCTTGATCACTTTCTTGCTTTGACTACGGCTTCCTCCTGGAACCTCTTTTCTTCTGAGATGCTCTTCTCTATTGGTTCCCTGACTTTTCCTTTCTCTCTTTTTCTGGATAATTATTCTTCAGTCATCCTCAAGCATCCATGTTCCCTAGGTTTAGTTCTGAGACCTTTTCTATCTTTAGCCTCACTCCCTTAGTAATCCTATCTACTCCCTTAGGTTCAAAGTGTCATGTGTACATAGTTAGTTGCCAAATCTTCATTTCCTAATATTCGTCCTGAACTCTTATCCCACACTCCCAAATATGCTGGATATCTCTACCCATATCTCATGTCAGCATTTCATTATATTTTCCCCCAAACCTGTCTTGACTTCCAAGCTTTTCTATTTGTTTGAAAGGCACTACCACTTTCTTAGTCATACAGAATATGACCTAATAGCTGTCTTTGATTCTTTTTCTCGCTCACTCTTGTTATCCAATTTTTTATGGGAATATAACTTATAATTTGGTATATGTAATCTATTGCAGAACTCATGCTATATCCTATTAATCCAGGCTCTCTAACATCTTCTACATCTGCCTCCTCTTCTGGTAATCACTTTCATGGCATTCTCACCTCTTATCCCCACAATTGAAGTAACTTCCTAGATATAAGAAGACCCTAACTCCAACCCTTCATTGTGGAGGTATAGCACTTTGGGAGCAGAACACTGCATATGTACAAAATTCTTTGATGTTTTGACAAGTTTTGCTGAACTGTTTTTCTTTTTTTTGTTACAAGGGATAACATTTGAAGTACAGAGGGTGAGGGATATATTTGGAAATCAAAGTGATACAAAAATAGTAACTAGTAATACATTTTTTTTGGAGGGGAAAGGTTAGTCAATTGGGGTTAAGTGACTTGCCCAAGGACACACAGCTAGTAAATGTCAAGTGTCTGAGACCAGATTTGAATTCAGGTCCTCCTGACTCCAGGGCCAATGATAATATATTTTTAAAATAAAAAATTCCTAATTGTTCTTTCTGCTAATTCTTGTCTTTTTCAGTAGCCAAAATGATCTTCCCATGGCACAAGTCTGATCTCTGGTCAAAAATCTACCTACTATTTTTAGGATAAGATACAAACTACTTAGTTTGACATTTGAAACCCTACACAAGTTATTTCTATCCTACTTTTTCAATCTGATTTCCTCTTACTCTTTCAAGGGAGCCAGCATGGTACAGTAGAAAGAAGGCTTAATTAACTTGAACTCATACATCCAGATTCACATCCTAGTTTTTTCACCTACTGCTTACATGACAGGCCAGTTGCTTTAGCTCCTTTGACCCTCAATGTACTAATATATAAAGTGAGGTGCTTGGACTTAATGACTTCTAAGGTCCCTTTGAGATATAGATCTCTTATCCTATATATTTCACATTTCAGTGAAACTGAATTATTTCTCCTCTGAAATCCCCATGCCAATTTTCTCCTCTGTTCATTGGTGAAGGACATTCCCCAAAACTCCCCTCCTAAATAATATTAGTCCCTCATCTCTGCTTCTCAAACCCCTCCAAATACCAGCTTAGGAGCAAAATCTTCTATGAAACTTTCACCAGTGCCCTAGCTATTATTTTTTCTCCTTTCCACATCAATCTCATCTTTTCCCCTTTCACTGTCTACCATGCATATTTTAGCATGCTTTTACGTATCCGCAAACATGCATATCTGTCATATCTCCAAGAAGAATGCAAACTCTGTGGCCATAGAAATTGTTCCATTTTTACCTTTTATCCCCAAAACCTAGAACAATATCTTACCTATGGGAAGTGGTTAGTAAATGCTTGTTGAAGTTACATAAAGTCATATTTATCAACACCTGGAACTCTTCCCTTTGAAGCATTTTCCAAAACCTGTCCTCCATCCCTATCCCAGTTTTTACCAGGCAGTTACTGATTCCTTCCTTCATGGCTCTAGTCTGGTCCTTGGGATTCATCTCCCTTATAAATCCTAGCTTGAGTGACCTGACATGGCCTTTATCTATCCTCTCTACTGTGCCTTAGACTCTGCCCTTCTCCTCTCCTTCTCCCCAAACAGGATAGTTCTTTTCCTGGGATCTTGTGAATTACTCCTAATTACATGCACAACATGATCTGGCCGCAGATCATTTTGAAGCGAGAAGCTCTGTAAAAGGCAGGGAAGGCTTAAGTTGTTTACAAAATGGAAGTGATGACATAAAAGGGAAATTCTCAGTTTGTGGTGTGTAGGAAGGAAAGAAGAGGAACTTTAGTCAAGTAGTCAGTCTTAATTCATACCAATCAGAACAACAAAGATGAGAGAGAGGGGGAGGGAGGAAGGCAGGGAAGGAAGGGAGGAAGGGAGGAAGGGAGGAAGGAAGGAAAGAAGGAAAGAAGGAAAGAAGGAAGGAAAGAAGGGAGGGAGGGAGGAAGGAAGGGAGGAAGGAAGGAAAGAAAATAATAAATATTGAAGGGGCTGTGGGAAAGCAGGTATACTAAATATGCTATCAATGGAGCTGTGAATTGATCCAAGTATTCTAGAAAGCAATTTGGAACTATGCCCCCAAAAGTTCCCAAACTGTGTATAGTCTTTGACCCAGCAATAACTGTATTAGTCCAAGACCCCAAAGAAATCAAGGAAATAAAAGTCTCATATACACAAAATTATTTATAGCAATGTTTTCTGTAGTAACAAAGAAATCGGAAGCAAAGTAGATGTGATTTACTGAGCAATAACTAAACAAATTGTGGTATATGAAAGTAATGGCATATTATTGTGAGGTAGGAAACAATGAATATGATGAAAGTAGATATGCATGAGAAGAAAGATAGAAACTGATAACAAAGTTAAGTGACTAGAACTAGGAAAACAATATATTCAATCACTACAAAACTGCAAAAGATAAAAATAGCAAAATTATCAAAATTGAATTCTACAAAACTATAATGACCAAGGTTGATCCCAAAGAAAATATATAAGATATCTCCCCCCTTTTTTCTTTTTACAAAACTAAATGACTATGGGTGTGTAATGCTGTATATAGAATCACCCTTTTTGATATGTTAATTTTGATAAACTTTTCCCCTCCTCTTCTGTTCTTTACTATAAGGGATGGCTCTCCAGGAGGGGAAGAGAATAGTGATACAATGAGAAATGTGGATGAAGTAAAAAAAAAAAAAATAGAGAAAAGAAATCCTCCCCCCCCAGAGTTGTCCAGAGATTAAGAGTAGACTAAGAAAACAAAGTGAAGAAATTAAAGCCATTTTCTTGATAATTTAAGCTAATATTGGTTTTTGCCTGAAAAACACAGCCAATTAAATAGCAAGGGGTAGAGGAAGTTTAATCATTTGGAAAATTGCTTCAGTTTTCTACTTATTTTGTCCCAAATTGTCTATATATTTCAAGGGGAAAATGCACTAGAAGTAAGACTAAGATGCAGACATCATTTCCTGCCTACTTTCTATACCACCAGACCAGATCCAGATGTATTCACTATGTGATATATTCTAATATTTATTTACATTGTACATTATTTTTATCCACATACAAGATTGGACTTGGAATATATATTACCCTTTACCAAGAAACATAGACAAAGGGTATTTGTCCAGTTATTTTTACCTCCCATTTATAAAACCAAGTATCACCAAAAAAAATGAAGCCTAAAAACACACACTCTACCCACTGACATCCACCTAAGGTTAGGGAAGTTTCAGACTTTGTTCATTATAATGAAATATACCTTTTGTTCTGAAAGCCTATTTGTTATATTACATTGTGATTCATGTAGAGACTATTCTTCAAATTACAATGAGAAATCCCTGCTCTCAAATAATAAAGCAAAACACTGAAAAGGAATTCCATAATACAATTTTAACATCATCTTAAGAACATTAAAATTCCACAACATACTGTGTAAATAAAAAATTAATAGTAAGGAAAGTCATCAGTTATGTAAAAATAATCTGAAACAGACATATAAATCAAGGTAACAAGCATTTATTAAGTATCTACTATGAGCCCAGCACTTGTGATATGGAAAGAGGTCAAAAAAGAGTCTCTGTTGTCAAGGAACTGACAATGTCATGGAGGAGATAACATACAATTACATACAAATAAGTCAATAGTAGAGTAATCATAAAATACAAATAATGGTTTCTATATTTTGCATTCAATGGAAATCTATATTCAGACATCATTAAATAAATCAGCAAGAATCTATGAGCTAGGTGACATAAGTGAAGAGAGCACCAACCCTGGAGTCAGGAGGACCTGAGTTCAAATTCAGTCTCTGACATTTGACACTTACTAGCTGTGTGACCTTGGTCAAGTCATTTAACCCCAAATGCCCTACTTTCTTCCCTCCAAAAAAAGACACACAAAAAAAGAATCTATGAGCTTCTCCTATCTCTGTAAAGTCTCCAAGTTGCAAAGAAATCACTAATCTGCATTGGTAAAGAAACTTTCCTCACCTGGGCTTTTCCTGTATGAGGAAATCACAAGTGCAGCCCCTATCAATATCCCAATCTATCTGCATCTATCCTGGGTGGTAGGTATAAAAATATGGACATATAGGTGCCTGCCAACAGGGAAAGGTTTAAAAAAAATGCTCTGAATACTGTCTTGTCTTTGTTATCTCAAAACAAAAGCTATAACTTGTTACTACTTACCCTTTAAAAGGAATGACCTAACACAAGGAAAGTGACTACAGGGTTTACTTCTGAAGTTTCACGGGGACTATGCAATTTATTCAGACTTAACATTTTAGACCTTTAGAGTACAAAAGGGTTTCAGGATTTTTGTTGGGGCCCCTCAACCTCAGAAATAGGCAAGCCCAAAAGAAGAGACAAGGGCTTTGAAAAGGCTTCTAAGGAAATAGCTGATGCTAACTTTTTGACCCAATATTGTTACTACCCAGCCCTCAGCTACCTACTGGTCTTTAAGAACTCCTGTGGTTTGCAGTATAAACCAGTGCATGATACTTTCTGCTGGAGTATACAACATATTAGAAGGCAAACACTAACAAGAAAGGAAACCTAGGTACACAGACTCACCAGAACTACACTACTTTGCAACAGAGAAGTCTCACCCATCTCCCTTGGTTTAATGCTTTTAAATTTTAGTTTTCCAGTCATAACACAAGAACCAGCAAATATCACCACCCCCTTACAAAAGCCCCTGTTTTTATTAGTTCCGTAAGGTGTGGCTGAAGTACTTGTTAAGACCATTGGCAGCAGTTGATACCTTTTTTTTCTCTTACAGATCAATAGTTCTGCCATCCTGAGTGTGGTAACAAGAAGCCTATTGTCTACCACTGCGTGTTTAACATTCTCTGTACAAAGTCTCTAGATTTTATTACTCTGAAAATTGAAATGTCAACTAAGTTTTCAATATTTCAATAAAAATGTGGATTAAACAAGTATTGGGCTGTTTCACTACATAGTAAATAATAATAATTAATAATGACAACTATCGTTTTTATAGAGTTTGAAAGTTTTCCAAAAGATTTCCAAATATCTCATTTGAACCCTGGAAAATAGATGATATCATCCCCATTTTACACATGGGGAAACTGAGGCAGAGGGGATCATTTAAATTACTTGCCCAGAGTCAGACAGTTAGAAAGCATCTCAGGCTAGAATTGAACTCAAGACTTCCTACCTCTGGGCAGCTAGGTAGCACAGTGGCTAGAGTGCCCTCTCCTCAGTAGTAGTGGCAGTAGTAACAGTGGTGGAATAAATAGAGCATCTTCAGGCCAGTTTTCAAGATGCTGCTGACCTCTGCTTCTATTCTATTTCCTTAGCCTGGGATCAAAGAGCAAAGAGGGGATGGAAAAATATCCATCTGTCCTATTATGGTTTATGCATTGTTGCTTGGAAGTAGGAGATTAGACCAGATGACAGTCCTTTCCTAAGGCCCTTCCCTAGTTATGTGATTTTGTGGTTTGTTTTACATAGGATTTTATTATGTCATGAGAAATCCTAATGACATGTATTTTATATTTAAATAACCACCATGGTCCTAAGTTTCATTTACTACTAACTTTTCAAAATCTATTAGATCAGAATTATAAAAGCTTGGTAAAATAGAATCATTATTTACTATGGTTTGATCCCACCACGGGTTAGCCTAGTTTTTCCCTAAAAAGCAACAAATTTGTCCCCAGAACTTGAATGGTCCAGGGGCCAAAGGCTTAAGCTGTTTCCCCCTTGACACAGTTTCCTGGTAGCCTTAGGCCACATGACAAGGTTTCTTTTTCATTTAAAAGATTAAAAAGACCCATTGCAAGTGGAGTCAGGGCCTTTCAGACTTTGTGCATATCCAATACCATGGAAGTCATTATACCTTTTTCAGCTGATCAGACACAGTTTCATATGGAGGCAAGGAAGGCCTTATTGCTTCCCAAAATCTTGCCAGAGTAACAAGATTATGTGCCTGAGTCTAGCCCACTGCCATCATTTGATTCCAACTCACAGATCAAACATTTACAGAACTTTGTTCTTTCTACTCTTGTCAGTTTCTTCAGCAAGGCTGGAATCTTACTAATCCAGAAATATCTGTTGGCTACAAGTGTGGCTTAAGGTGAATTCCTATGCTAGCTTGAGAAACAGCACTAATTTGCTTTGACTTTTAGTGTCTTCCTTCAGGAAACCACCTTGAGCACTAGACAGCAAGATGCCTGTTGGCGACCCTAGCTTTAGTTTTACCCGACATATGTTAGGGCTGTTCTTTTTAAAACCCATCAACTCTACATTTCTCTAGCATTCCAAATGTGTCTACTTTACATCACATCAATAAAGATCCTTCACATAAGATGAAAATGTGACTTCAGGTCATTTTGCTATGTTAATTGAAGAAAAGGGGAATTCTGAAATTTACTTCAAAGTCCATGTATCACATCAAAGGTCTAAACTATATTTAGAAAGAAGCCTAAATTAACTCTATGAAGGCATTTCCACCAAGCCTGTTTATGACATCTCTCCCCTCTAAAATTTCTGGTTGCCTTTTTCTTGCCCTCCCATTTGTACTTACCAAGTCCTCTCCTGTTTCATAATTAGTGTAAATGTCTGATTCCCCTTTTTGAATATAAGATCTGAGGCATGGATTAACAACCTTTAATTCTTGCTCCTGGGGAAGCTAAGGCTAGTGAACTGCATGAGCTTGGGAGTTCTGAGCTAAAACTGTACATAAGTCTGGCACCAATATGGTGAGCCTCTAGGCTGTCTCAGGAGGGGCAGATCAGCCCAGGTTAGAAATAGAGGAGGTCAAAGCTTCTATGCTAATCAGTAGTGGCCACTCTACTGTATGTTCAGCCAGGGCAAAATAGGGTGACCATGCCTCAAAGAAAAATAATCTCTTGAAAGTATATCTTTTTCATTTATCTTGATGTCCCCATCACTTAACTCACAGTAGGTGTTTAATAATTTGTAGCTAAATTCAACCTCACTGCAATTGCTATGAGGTATTAAGAACAAAATTCTTACTCAATACTTCTCCTTTATACTTGGTAAATTACTTACCAATTTTACATGAAAGTATAAAGTTTTAAACTTTTTTTTAAGTCTCTGGTTTCTTCAGTATTGAGAGCTCCTATTAATGGAGACTCCTTCCACTGATACAGATCAGCTCCTTATCTGTAACTTATAGACTGAGAAGTGCCTGGAACACTAAGATGTTAAGTGACTTGACGAAGGTCATACAGGCAGTATATGTAAGAGTCAGGACTTGAATTTCCCCAGGATTTTTCTGACTCCAAGGTCATCCTTCTCTTTACTATATCATATCACCTCTCATTTTTATATGATGGTTAGATTTATATAAACTTATTTATGGAACTACAGAATTTTAGAACTGGAAAGCACCTTATAAATCACTTATTCTGACAACCTTCTTTTGAAGATGAAGAAACTGACACCCAAAAAAGAAAAGTATCTTCAAGGTTGTACAACATTATGGTCTTCTTTAACTCTTCCTATTCTTATCACAAGACTATTGGAAATAACAAACAAAAAAAACCTTAAAAGCCAGGCTAATATGACAACCATTCATTATGAGTTTTATTTATTTATACTAGTCCATTATGTTTGTCTATCTGAGTTGGCTGGAACTAAATTTTTTCTAGTGGGAAGAGATTCTATTTCAAAACAAATTTTAATCCATCCTTTGCATATAATAAGGTGTTCAGTAACATCCTGTTACATACTCTCCATCCCAAATGTAAAAGGAAAGCTCACCTGGGAGTCACCAAGCACAATTTCTGAAAGTTTCAATATTGGTTTCATTTTTTAAAAGTCATTTTTAAAACTATTTCAGATCTCATTCCTGAAAATGTCCTCTACTAAGATTATACATACATATGTGTGTGTGTGTGTATACACATATCATTGGTTGAAAGAACATGAAATGTTTAGATTGGAGAAAAGAAAACTTAAGGCAGGACATAATCTATCTGAAAATATTTGAAAGTCATCATGTAGATGAGAGAAAAAACTGGTTCTGTTTAGCAGCAGAAGACAGAGCTAAGACCAATAAATAAAAATAGGAAGACTCCTGATCAAAGAATCACAAATCTGGAACTGGACAAATAGTAGAATACTCTCCTTTTACTAATGAAAACACTGAGGCTCACTCACTTCCCCAGAGACCAGATTACAGGAGCCTAGGGCTAATGGTGCTTGAAGATAGGGAAGCCATGGCAAAGACTGGTTTAGTTGTCTAAGCCTTAAAGGATGGGATATCTCAATGGTATCTGAGATAATATTGCTAGGTTTAAAAATATATTATCTTGTTACCTCAGGGGTGCATGATAGAGAGAAGGAAAAGCATTGATAAATAAGGTTTGCCAGGCACTTACAGCAGGAAAATGGCCACACACAGAAAAGACCATAAGAATACTAAACGATCAAGTTATGAGAAGTGTACTATTTTCATTTTATTTTTTTTATTTTGTAGTTTTTCCTTTTTGTTTATTTCTTCTTTCATAACACAATTAATATGGAAATATGTTTCATAGGATGGCACATTTAAAGCCTATATCAAATTGCTTACCCTTTTAGAAAGAGGGGAATGGAGGGGAGGGAGGGAGGGAGAAAAATCTGGAACTCAAAATTTTGCAAAAATGAATGCTAAAAATTGTCTTTACATGTAATTGGAGAAAATAAAATACTATTAAAAATGAAAGCTAAAACAAGTTATAGTATCCAGAGGATACCAACAAGTACCAACAGTACTATTACTAGTTCAAAAGAAAAGCCTTTTCCATTTTGACCCATCTAGTGACTAGGGAACTATGCAAAACTATGTTAATATATGTCAAGAATATTATAATGAAAGAAAATGCCATTATTGGTTGGATACCAAGGGACATCTGTGGGAGGGAGAGACAAAAAAAGATCAATGCTGTAAGCATCATTAGGGTGACAGGAGAGGGAGGTATGGCCTAGCGAATTTGAAATCCTCTAGTACAGCAATTCTCAATCTGTGGGTTATGTTCAATTTGTAACAACGAAAATACATCCTACATATCAGATAGGTTCATAAAAGTAGCAAAATTACAGTTATGAAGTAGCAACAAAAATAATTTTATGGTTGAGGGTCACCACAACATGAGGAACTGTATTAAAGGGTCAGGGCGTTAGGAAGGTTGAGAACCACTGCTCTAGTATCTTTGCCAAGAAAATTCCAAATAGGGTCACAAAAAGTCATACATGATTGAAACCACTCAACAACAACTCAGAAGGGAAGGGATATGGAGATCTGATTATACAAGTTTTGTTTTTTTGTTTCATTTTGTTTTGTTTTTCCATACAGATGCTAGACGGAGAATTATGTGGGGTTGATAAAATATTTGGATAAATGAGGGTTTCCTCTAAATTATCTCCTACCTCATAACGTCATGGTAGAAGAGAAGACTGGGGATCATAAGATCACAGACAAGCTAGAAAGAATCTCATAGGTCATCTATTTTAACCTCTTATACTGTAGGAGGGGAAACTAAGGCTCAGAGATATAAAGTGACTTACCCAGTATCATAAGGGGTAAGAAGTGGCAGACTCATGGTTTAAACTTAGGTCCACTACTTTAGTATTCCTTTCACTGGACCTCAATGCAAGAAAATGGCTTCACTGATTGCTCCTTTTCTGGGAGCTGACTGTGTGTGATAGATCTGGGGAAAACCTGTGCAGACTTTGGCCAGTGTCTAGAATCTCTGCTGTAAAAATCCTTGAGAAAAATGTTTAGTAGGAGATGGTAATGTTCAAATGATAAAGTTCAATGTTTCAAACAGGGAAAAGGAAGAACCACAATCTACTTTGAAATGGTTAAAATGAGAATAAATTCTTGTCCTTGGGGAAAGTAGGTTGTGACCGTAGGAACTGAGTATAGGGGCACTGTAAAGTTTATTTGCTTAACATTACAACATTTATTATGTTGCTAATTAGAGAAAGAGATGCTCCAGTGTGGGTTGTCTGATGGGCTCTGTATATGCCTCAACAGAAATATTCACAGATAATTTAAAAGGCAGAATATTTGAATGAAGAAAGGAAGTTTTGTGTAAGATAGGAGTTGTACAGATAGATGGATAAAGATAGAATACATACAGCATTTATTAAGTGTTTTATCTTGTGCCAAGCACTATGATAAGCCTTAGGGATATAAATAGAAGCAAAAAAAAAAAAGTCCCTACCTTCAAGAAGCTTATATTCTAATGAGGAAAGACAAGACATAGGGTAACTTAGGCATTGCTACAAAAGGAACAAAGTTGAGAACAGAGGTTGCAATACATCAGACATCTGCTAGTGAATATCAATTATTTGAAAATCAAGAATTACCAGAAGAAAATGCAGATATAAGAGAAACAAACTCTTTTGGATAATGAGCAAGCCTCACATAGCTGGCACTGTTTATCCCCTCCCCCAGCCTTTTATCAAAAATATTGTTATTGTTGTTGTTACAGCTCATCCTTCATTTTCTATGACAATCAATGACATCATAAGTGATGTCTTGATTTGGGCATGAATTGGATTCAAGTAAGGCATAACTGCACAAAGTCTTTCAGTCTTACTCTCTCTTCCAAAGCCATTGAAGTCTGGGGGCAGGACAAAAATCAGGACACCTGGCTAAGGCCCAGGATGCAGTGGATGACCTTGGCTTTTTCCATGCTCCACAGTGCCTGCTTCAGCCACCTTCATGGCCATTGTTCTTGTCTGCCCCTTCTGCCAAGGAAAGTCTTCACATGCTTGGGGTAGACATCTCCCTAAATCACCAGATTTGAGGTCTTTTTTTTTTTTTTGGTCTTTTTTTTTTTGAATTTTATTTTAGTTTGTATCATTCA
>JAQQSV010001194.1:34898-69895 GCA_028646515.1 Pseudochirops corinnae
TTATTATTGACTACATCCAACTGGAACTTGAGATACACAGGCACTGTAGTTGGGAGATTGGGAGATCTATCCCGCCCTACCGAAAAGTGACCTAGGAGAGAATAGACTGGGGGAGGGGGTTCACACTGGGATGGCTGTTTTGGGGTGGTGGTTAGGGGAAAGAAGGGGAGAAAATATGTAACTCAAAATCTTGTGGAAATGAATGATACAAACTAAAATAAAATTCAAAAAAAAAAAGACCAAAAAAAAAAAAAAGACCTCAAATCTGGTGATTTAGGGAGATGTCTACCCCAAGCATGTGAAGACTTTCCTTGGCAGAAGGGGCAGACAAGAACAATGGCCATGAAGGTGGCTGAAGCAGGCACTGTGGAGCATGGAAAAAGCCAAGGTCATCCACTGCATCCTGGGCCTTAGCCAGGTGTCCTGATTTTTGTCCTGCCCCCAGACTTCAATGGCTTTGGAAGAGAGAGTAAGACTGAAAGACTTTGTGCAGTTATGCCTTACTTGAATCCAATTCATGCCCAAATCAAGACATCACTTATGATGTCATTGATTGTCATAGAAAATGAAGGATGAGCTGTAACAACAACAATAACAATATTTTTGATAAAAGGCTGGGGGAGGGGATAAACAGTGCCAGCTATGTGAGGCTTGCTCATTATCCAAAAGAGTTTGTTTCTCTTATATCTGCATTTTCTTCTGGTAATTCTTGATTTTCAAATAATTGATATTCACTAGCAGATGTCTGATGTATTGCAACCTCTGTTCTCAACTTTGTTCCTTTTGTAGCAATGCCTAAGTTACCCTATGTCTTGTCTTTCCTCATTAGAATATAAGCTTCTTGAAGGTAGGGACTTTTTTTTTTTTGCTTCTATTTATATCCCTAAGGCTTATCATAGTGCTTGGCACAAGATAAAACACTTAATAAATGCTGTATGTATTCTATCTTTATCCATCTATCTGTACAACTCCTATCTTACACAAAACTTCCTTTCTTCATTCAAATATTCTGCCTTTTAAATTATCTGTGAATATTTCTGTTGAGGCATATACAGAGCCCATCAGACAACCCACACTGGAGCATCTCTTTCTCTAATTAGCAACATAATAAATGTTGTAATGTTAAGCAAATAAACTTTACAGTGCCCCTATACTCAGTTCCTACGGTCACAACCTACTTTCCCCAAGGACAAGAATTTATTCTCATTTTAACCATTTCAAAGTAGATTGTGGTTCTTCCTTTTCCCTGTTTGAAACATTGAACTTTATCATTTGAACATTACCATCTCCTACTAAACATTTTTCTCAAGGATTTTTACAGCAGAGATTCTAGACACTGGCCAAAGTCTGCACAGGTTTTCCCCAGATCTATCACACACAGTCAGCTCCCAGAAAAGGAGCAATCAGTGAAGCCATTTTCTTGCATTGAGGTCCAGTGAAAGGAATACTAAAGTAGTGGACCTAAGTTTAAACCATGAGTCTGCCACTTCTTACCCCTTATGATACTGGGTAAGTCACTTTATATCTCTGAGCCTTAGTTTCCCCTCCTACAGTATAAGAGGTTAAAATAGATGACCTATGAGATTCTTTCTAGCTTGTCTGTGATCTTATGATCCCCAGTCTTCTCTTCTACCATGACGTTATGAGGTAGGAGATAATTTAGAGGAAACCCTCATTTATCCAAATATTTTATCAACCCCACATAATTCTCCGTCTAGCATCTGTATGGAAAAACAAAACAAAATGAAACAAAAAAACAAAACTTGTATAATCAGATCTCCATATCCCTTCCCTTCTGAGTTGTTGTTGAGTGGTTTCAATCATGTATGACTTTTTGTGACCCTATTTGGAATTTTCTTGGCAAAGATACTAGAGCAGTGGTTCTCAACCTTCCTAACGCCCTGACCCTTTAATACAGTTCCTCATGTTGTGGTGACCCTCAACCATAAAATTATTTTTGTTGCTACTTCATAACTGTAATTTTGCTACTTTTATGAACCTATCTGATATGTAGGATGTATTTTCGTTGTTACAAATTGAACATAACCCACAGATTGAGAATTGCTGTACTAGAGGATTTCAAATTCGCTAGGCCATACCTCCCTCTCCTGTCACCCTAATGATGCTTACAGCATTGATCTTTTTTTGTCTCTCCCTCCCACAGATGTCCCTTGGTATCCAACCAATAATGGCATTTTCTTTCATTATAATATTCTTGACATATATTAACATAGTTTTGCATAGTTCCCTAGTCACTAGATGGGTCAAAATGGAAAAGGCTTTTCTTTTGAACTAGTAATAGTACTGTTGGTACTTGTTGGTATCCTCTGGATACTATAACTTGTTTTAGCTTTCATTTTTAATAGTATTTTATTTTCTCCAATTACATGTAAAGACAATTTTTAGCATTCATTTTTGCAAAATTTTGAGTTCCAGATTTTTCTCCCTCCCTCCCTCCCCTCCATTCCCCTCTTTCTAAAAGGGTAAGCAATTTGATATAGGCTTTAAATGTGCCATCCTATGAAACATATTTCCATATTAATTGTGTTATGAAAGAAGAAATAAACAAAAAGGAAAAACTACAAAATAAAAAAAATAAAATGAAAATAGTACACTTCTCATAACTTGATCGTTTAGTATTCTTATGGTCTTTTCTGTGTGTGGCCATTTTCCTGCTGTAAGTGCCTGGCAAACCTTATTTATCAATGCTTTTCCTTCTCTCTATCATGCACCCCTGAGGTAACAAGATAATATATTTTTAAACCTAGCAATATTATCTCAGATACCATTGAGATATCCCATCCTTTAAGGCTTAGACAACTAAACCAGTCTTTGCCATGGCTTCCCTATCTTCAAGCACCATTAGCCCTAGGCTCCTGTAATCTGGTCTCTGGGGAAGTGAGTGAGCCTCAGTGTTTTCATTAGTAAAAGGAGAGTATTCTACTATTTGTCCAGTTCCAGATTTGTGATTCTTTGATCAGGAGTCTTCCTATTTTTATTTATTGGTCTTAGCTCTGTCTTCTGCTGCTAAACAGAACCAGTTTTTTCTCTCATCTACATGATGACTTTCAAATATTTTCAGATAGATTATGTCCTGCCTTAAGTTTTCTTTTCTCCAATCTAAACATTTCATGTTCTTTCAACCAATGATATGTGTATACACACACACACACATATGTATGTATAATCTTAGTAGAGGACATTTTCAGGAATGAGATCTGAAATAGTTTTAAAAATGACTTTTAAAAAATGAAACCAATATTGAAACTTTCAGAAATTGTGCTTGGTGACTCCCAGGTGAGCTTTCCTTTTACATTTGGGATGGAGAGTATGTAACAGGATGTTACTGAACACCTTATTATATGCAAAGGATGGATTAAAATTTGTTTTGAAATAGAATCTCTTCCCACTAGAAAAAATTTAGTTCCAGCCAACTCAGATAGACAAACATAATGGACTAGTATAAATAAATAAAACTCATAATGAATGGTTGTCATATTAGCCTGGCTTTTAAGGTTTTTTTTGTTTGTTATTTCCAATAGTCTTGTGATAAGAATAGGAAGAGTTAAAGAAGACCATAATGTTGTACAACCTTGAAGATACTTTTCTTTTTTGGGTGTCAGTTTCTTCATCTTCAAAAGAAGGTTGTCAGAATAAGTGATTTATAAGGTGCTTTCCAGTTCTAAAATTCTGTAGTTCCATAAATAAGTTTATATAAATCTAACCATCATATAAAAATGAGAGGTGATATGATATAGTAAAGAGAAGGATGACCTTGGAGTCAGAAAAATCCTGGGGAAATTCAAGTCCTGACTCTTACATATACTGCCTGTATGACCTTCGTCAAGTCACTTAACATCTTAGTGTTCCAGGCACTTCTCAGTCTATAAGTTACAGATAAGGAGCTGATCTGTATCAGTGGAAGGAGTCTCCATTAATAGGAGCTCTCAATACTGAAGAAACCAGAGACTTAAAAAAAAGTTTAAAACTTTATACTTTCATGTAAAATTGGTAAGTAATTTACCAAGTATAAAGGAGAAGTATTGAGTAAGAATTTTGTTCTTAATACCTCATAGCAATTGCAGTGAGGTTGAATTTAGCTACAAATTATTAAACACCTACTGTGAGTTAAGTGATGGGGACATCAAGATAAATGAAAAAGATATACTTTCAAGAGATTATTTTTCTTTGAGGCATGGTCACCCTATTTTGCCCTGGCTGAACATACAGTAGAGTGGCCACTACTGATTAGCATAGAAGCTTTGACCTCCTCTATTTCTAACCTGGGCTGATCTGCCCCTCCTGAGACAGCCTAGAGGCTCACCATATTGGTGCCAGACTTATGTACAGTTTTAGCTCAGAACTCCCAAGCTCATGCAGTTCACTAGCCTTAGCTTCCCCAGGAGCAAGAATTAAAGGTTGTTAATCCATGCCTCAGATCTTATATTCAAAAAGGGGAATCAGACATTTACACTAATTATGAAACAGGAGAGGACTTGGTAAGTACAAATGGGAGGGCAAGAAAAAGGCAACCAGAAATTTTAGAGGGGAGAGATGTCATAAACAGGCTTGGTGGAAATGCCTTCATAGAGTTAATTTAGGCTTCTTTCTAAATATAGTTTAGACCTTTGATGTGATACATGGACTTTGAAGTAAATTTCAGAATTCCCCTTTTCTTCAATTAACATAGCAAAATGACCTGAAGTCACATTTTCATCTTATGTGAAGGATCTTTATTGATGTGATGTAAAGTAGACACATTTGGAATGCTAGAGAAATGTAGAGTTGATGGGTTTTAAAAAGAACAGCCCTAACATATGTCGGGTAAAACTAAAGCTAGGGTCGCCAACAGGCATCTTGCTGTCTAGTGCTCAAGGTGGTTTCCTGAAGGAAGACACTAAAAGTCAAAGCAAATTAGTGCTGTTTCTCAAGCTAGCATAGGAATTCACCTTAAGCCACACTTGTAGCCAACAGATATTTCTGGATTAGTAAGATTCCAGCCTTGCTGAAGAAACTGACAAGAGTAGAAAGAACAAAGTTCTGTAAATGTTTGATCTGTGAGTTGGAATCAAATGATGGCAGTGGGCTAGACTCAGGCACATAATCTTGTTACTCTGGCAAGATTTTGGGAAGCAATAAGGCCTTCCTTGCCTCCATATGAAACTGTGTCTGATCAGCTGAAAAAGGTATAATGACTTCCATGGTATTGGATATGCACAAAGTCTGAAAGGCCCTGACTCCACTTGCAATGGGTCTTTTTAATCTTTTAAATGAAAAAGAAACCTTGTCATGTGGCCTAAGGCTACCAGGAAACTGTGTCAAGGGGGAAACAGCTTAAGCCTTTGGCCCCTGGACCATTCAAGTTCTGGGGACAAATTTGTTGCTTTTTAGGGAAAAACTAGGCTAACCCGTGGTGGGATCAAACCATAGTAAATAATGATTCTATTTTACCAAGCTTTTATAATTCTGATCTAATAGATTTTGAAAAGTTAGTAGTAAATGAAACTTAGGACCATGGTGGTTATTTAAATATAAAATACATGTCATTAGGATTTCTCATGACATAATAAAATCCTATGTAAAACAAACCACAAAATCACATAACTAGGGAAGGGCCTTAGGAAAGGACTGTCATCTGGTCTAATCTCCTACTTCCAAGCAACAATGCATAAACCATAATAGGACAGATGGATATTTTTCCATCCCCTCTTTGCTCTTTGATCCCAGGCTAAGGAAATAGAATAGAAGCAGAGGTCAGCAGCATCTTGAAAACTGGCCTGAAGATGCTCTATTTATTCCACCACTGTTACTACTGCCACTACTACTGAGGAGAGGGCACTCTAGCCACTGTGCTACCTAGCTGCCCAGAGGTAGGAAGTCTTGAGTTCAATTCTAGCCTGAGATGCTTTCTAACTGTCTGACTCTGGGCAAGTAATTTAAATGATCCCCTCTGCCTCAGTTTCCCCATGTGTAAAATGGGGATGATATCATCTATTTTCCAGGGTTCAAATGAGATATTTGGAAATCTTTTGGAAAACTTTCAAACTCTATAAAAACGATAGTTGTCATTATTAATTATTATTATTTACTATGTAGTGAAACAGCCCAATACTTGTTTAATCCACATTTTTATTGAAATATTGAAAACTTAGTTGACATTTCAATTTTCAGAGTAATAAAATCTAGAGACTTTGTACAGAGAATGTTAAACACGCAGTGGTAGACAATAGGCTTCTTGTTACCACACTCAGGATGGCAGAACTATTGATCTGTAAGAGAAAAAAAAGGTATCAACTGCTGCCAATGGTCTTAACAAGTACTTCAGCCACACCTTACGGAACTAATAAAAACAGGGGCTTTTGTAAGGGGGTGGTGATATTTGCTGGTTCTTGTGTTATGACTGGAAAACTAAAATTTAAAAGCATTAAACCAAGGGAGATGGGTGAGACTTCTCTGTTGCAAAGTAGTGTAGTTCTGGTGAGTCTGTGTACCTAGGTTTCCTTTCTTGTTAGTGTTTGCCTTCTAATATGTTGTATACTCCAGCAGAAAGTATCATGCACTGGTTTATACTGCAAACCACAGGAGTTCTTAAAGACCAGTAGGTAGCTGAGGGCTGGGTAGTAACAATATTGGGTCAAAAAGTTAGCATCAGCTATTTCCTTAGAAGCCTTTTCAAAGCCCTTGTCTCTTCTTTTGGGCTTGCCTATTTCTGAGGTTGAGGGGCCCCAACAAAAATCCTGAAACCCTTTTGTACTCTAAAGGTCTAAAATGTTAAGTCTGAATAAATTGCATAGTCCCCGTGAAACTTCAGAAGTAAACCCTGTAGTCACTTTCCTTGTGTTAGGTCATTCCTTTTAAAGGGTAAGTAGTAACAAGTTATAGCTTTTGTTTTGAGATAACAAAGACAAGACAGTATTCAGAGCATTTTTTTTAAACCTTTCCCTGTTGGCAGGCACCTATATGTCCATATTTTTATACCTACCACCCAGGATAGATGCAGATAGATTGGGATATTGATAGGGGCTGCACTTGTGATTTCCTCATACAGGAAAAGCCCAGGTGAGGAAAGTTTCTTTACCAATGCAGATTAGTGATTTCTTTGCAACTTGGAGACTTTACAGAGATAGGAGAAGCTCATAGATTCTTTTTTTGTGTGTCTTTTTTTGGAGGGAAGAAAGTAGGGCATTTGGGGTTAAATGACTTGACCAAGGTCACACAGCTAGTAAGTGTCAAATGTCAGAGACTGAATTTGAACTCAGGTCCTCCTGACTCCAGGGTTGGTGCTCTCTTCACTTATGTCACCTAGCTCATAGATTCTTGCTGATTTATTTAATGATGTCTGAATATAGATTTCCATTGAATGCAAAATATAGAAACCATTATTTGTATTTTATGATTACTCTACTATTGACTTATTTGTATGTAATTGTATGTTATCTCCTCCATGACATTGTCAGTTCCTTGACAACAGAGACTCTTTTTTGACCTCTTTCCATATCACAAGTGCTGGGCTCATAGTAGATACTTAATAAATGCTTGTTACCTTGATTTATATGTCTGTTTCAGATTATTTTTACATAACTGATGACTTTCCTTACTATTAATTTTTTATTTACACAGTATGTTGTGGAATTTTAATGTTCTTAAGATGATGTTAAAATTGTATTATGGAATTCCTTTTCAGTGTTTTGCTTTATTATTTGAGAGCAGGGATTTCTCATTGTAATTTGAAGAATAGTCTCTACATGAATCACAATGTAATATAACAAATAGGCTTTCAGAACAAAAGGTATATTTCATTATAATGAACAAAGTCTGAAACTTCCCTAACCTTAGGTGGATGTCAGTGGGTAGAGTGTGTGTTTTTAGGCTTCATTTTTTTTGGTGATACTTGGTTTTATAAATGGGAGGTAAAAATAACTGGACAAATACCCTTTGTCTATGTTTCTTGGTAAAGGGTAATATATATTCCAAGTCCAATCTTGTATGTGGATAAAAATAATGTACAATGTAAATAAATATTAGAATATATCACATAGTGAATACATCTGGATCTGGTCTGGTGGTATAGAAAGTAGGCAGGAAATGATGTCTGCATCTTAGTCTTACTTCTAGTGCATTTTCCCCTTGAAATATATAGACAATTTGGGACAAAATAAGTAGAAAACTGAAGCAATTTTCCAAATGATTAAACTTCCTCTACCCCTTGCTATTTAATTGGCTGTGTTTTTCAGGCAAAAACCAATATTAGCTTAAATTATCAAGAAAATGGCTTTAATTTCTTCACTTTGTTTTCTTAGTCTACTCTTAATCTCTGGACAACTCTGGGGGGGGAGGATTTCTTTTCTCTATTTTTTTTTTTTTTACTTCATCCACATTTCTCATTGTATCACTATTCTCTTCCCCTCCTGGAGAGCCATCCCTTATAGTAAAGAACAGAAGAGGAGGGGAAAAGTTTATCAAAATTAACATATCAAAAAGGGTGATTCTATATACAGCATTACACACCCATAGTCATTTAGTTTTGTAAAAAGAAAAAAGGGGGGAGATATCTTATATATTTTCTTTGGGATCAACCTTGGTCATTATAGTTTTGTAGAATTCAATTTTGATAATTTTGCTATTTTTATCTTTTGCAGTTTTGTAGTGATTGAATATATTGTTTTCCTAGTTCTAGTCACTTAACTTTGTTATCAGTTTCTATCTTTCTTCTCATGCATATCTACTTTCATCATATTCATTGTTTCCTACCTCACAATAATATGCCATTACTTTCATATACCACAATTTGTTTAGTTATTGCTCAGTAAATCACATCTACTTTGCTTCCGATTTCTTTGTTACTACAGAAAACATTGCTATAAATAATTTTGTGTATATGAGACTTTTATTTCCTTGATTTCTTTGGGGTCTTGGACTAATACAGTTATTGCTGGGTCAAAGACTATACACAGTTTGGGAACTTTTGGGGGCATAGTTCCAAATTGCTTTCTAGAATACTTGGATCAATTCACAGCTCCATTGATAGCATATTTAGTATACCTGCTTTCCCACAGCCCCTTCAATATTTATTATTTTCTTTCCTTCCTTCCTCCCTTCCTTCCTCCCTCCCTCCCTTCTTTCCTTCCTTCTTTCCTTCTTTCCTTCTTTCCTTCCTTCCTCCCTTCCTCCCTTCCTCCCTTCCTTCCCTGCCTTCCTCCCTCCCCCTCTCTCTCATCTTTGTTGTTCTGATTGGTATGAATTAAGACTGACTACTTGACTAAAGTTCCTCTTCTTTCCTTCCTACACACCACAAACTGAGAATTTCCCTTTTATGTCATCACTTCCATTTTGTAAACAACTTAAGCCTTCCCTGCCTTTTACAGAGCTTCTCGCTTCAAAATGATCTGCGGCCAGATCATGTTGTGCATGTAATTAGGAGTAATTCACAAGATCCCAGGAAAAGAACTATCCTGTTTGGGGAGAAGGAGAGGAGAAGGGCAGAGTCTAAGGCACAGTAGAGAGGATAGATAAAGGCCATGTCAGGTCACTCAAGCTAGGATTTATAAGGGAGATGAATCCCAAGGACCAGACTAGAGCCATGAAGGAAGGAATCAGTAACTGCCTGGTAAAAACTGGGATAGGGATGGAGGACAGGTTTTGGAAAATGCTTCAAAGGGAAGAGTTCCAGGTGTTGATAAATATGACTTTATGTAACTTCAACAAGCATTTACTAACCACTTCCCATAGGTAAGATATTGTTCTAGGTTTTGGGGATAAAAGGTAAAAATGGAACAATTTCTATGGCCACAGAGTTTGCATTCTTCTTGGAGATATGACAGATATGCATGTTTGCGGATACGTAAAAGCATGCTAAAATATGCATGGTAGACAGTGAAAGGGGAAAAGATGAGATTGATGTGGAAAGGAGAAAAAATAATAGCTAGGGCACTGGTGAAAGTTTCATAGAAGATTTTGCTCCTAAGCTGGTATTTGGAGGGGTTTGAGAAGCAGAGATGAGGGACTAATATTATTTAGGAGGGGAGTTTTGGGGAATGTCCTTCACCAATGAACAGAGGAGAAAATTGGCATGGGGATTTCAGAGGAGAAATAATTCAGTTTCACTGAAATGTGAAATATATAGGATAAGAGATCTATATCTCAAAGGGACCTTAGAAGTCATTAAGTCCAAGCACCTCACTTTATATATTAGTACATTGAGGGTCAAAGGAGCTAAAGCAACTGGCCTGTCATGTAAGCAGTAGGTGAAAAAACTAGGATGTGAATCTGGATGTATGAGTTCAAGTTAATTAAGCCTTCTTTCTACTGTACCATGCTGGCTCCCTTGAAAGAGTAAGAGGAAATCAGATTGAAAAAGTAGGATAGAAATAACTTGTGTAGGGTTTCAAATGTCAAACTAAGTAGTTTGTATCTTATCCTAAAAATAGTAGGTAGATTTTTGACCAGAGATCAGACTTGTGCCATGGGAAGATCATTTTGGCTACTGAAAAAGACAAGAATTAGCAGAAAGAACAATTAGGAATTTTTTATTTTAAAAATATATTATCATTGGCCCTGGAGTCAGGAGGACCTGAATTCAAATCTGGTCTCAGACACTTGACATTTACTAGCTGTGTGTCCTTGGGCAAGTCACTTAACCCCAATTGACTAACCTTTCCCCTCCAAAAAAAATGTATTACTAGTTACTATTTTTGTATCACTTTGATTTCCAAATATATCCCTCACCCTCTGTACTTCAAATGTTATCCCTTGTAACAAAAAAAAGAAAAACAGTTCAGCAAAACTTGTCAAAACATCAAAGAATTTTGTACATATGCAGTGTTCTGCTCCCAAAGTGCTATACCTCCACAATGAAGGGTTGGAGTTAGGGTCTTCTTATATCTAGGAAGTTACTTCAATTGTGGGGATAAGAGGTGAGAATGCCATGAAAGTGATTACCAGAAGAGGAGGCAGATGTAGAAGATGTTAGAGAGCCTGGATTAATAGGATATAGCATGAGTTCTGCAATAGATTACATATACCAAATTATAAGTTATATTCCCATAAAAAATTGGATAACAAGAGTGAGCGAGAAAAAGAATCAAAGACAGCTATTAGGTCATATTCTGTATGACTAAGAAAGTGGTAGTGCCTTTCAAACAAATAGAAAAGCTTGGAAGTCAAGACAGGTTTGGGGGAAAATATAATGAAATGCTGACATGAGATATGGGTAGAGATATCCAGCATATTTGGGAGTGTGGGATAAGAGTTCAGGACGAATATTAGGAAATGAAGATTTGGCAACTAACTATGTACACATGACACTTTGAACCTAAGGGAGTAGATAGGATTACTAAGGGAGTGAGGCTAAAGATAGAAAAGGTCTCAGAACTAAACCTAGGGAACATGGATGCTTGAGGATGACTGAAGAATAATTATCCAGAAAAAGAGAGAAAGGAAAAGTCAGGGAACCAATAGAGAAGAGCATCTCAGAAGAAAAGAGGTTCCAGGAGGAAGCCGTAGTCAAAGCAAGAAAGTGATCAAGGAGATTGTTAATGTCACCCAAGAGAGCATTTTTATGGTTGATGCCTTGCAGTTATGATCTCTCTTCATCAATCAAAGCATCACTGTAAGCATAGGAATCATCTTCCTTTCTCTCCCATCAAAACTCCCCTCCTACATCAGTGCAGCTGTCTTGAGCTAGTTGTTTAAAGTAATTTGATTAAAGTAATTCATACTAATGAGTGAATGGCTAATAATCCCTTTATCCTTCTAGAACCATTGCATTTTTAAAAAGATCCTCTTGTTGCCTCAAATGAAGCTATAACTGATAGAATTTCAAGTGTTAGAGTTGAGAGGGAAAAGAATACAGGAAACGTAGGAAGATTTAAATTTTGTTTTTTTGGCAGCCATCACGATTATAGTTCAGCTTTTCTTAAGAGTCTGTTTCACTAGGATGTTTCTAACTCTTGTAACTTTTTTCTTCTTTCACCTCTAAACCCAGAGTTTCTCCAGAGGCCTCAATTTGTCTCCCGTGTCTGGGTGCAGTATGCACAGCAGCTCTTTTTTTTTTTTTTCTGTTACTCATTTCTAAGTTGATTGTTTATAAATCAGAGACTACCTGTGCTTTGAATAGCTTTAAATGGTTATCAGCGGCCAGTATGAGCCCATATGGGCTTTTAAGTATATGTGCACTTTGTCTGTAACAGGCAGATGTTTACATATGGCCCATATAACCTGTGCTTCTGTAGCTGTGACCCAACAGGAACTGTGCCTTCATGGCAATATTTAATGTGTCATTAAAAAAGTAGTATTATCAGAATAAACTTATTTACATAGGGAATAGGAAATATTTTGCTGTGGTTATCTAACACTGAGTGTTTAGTATTTACAGAGGTGAGAATAGTCATTTTTAAAAGCTCTTCATGGTTCTCCTTTGTTTATTTGGGATTCAAAGTACTTCCCCTTTTGACCTTAAGTTCCATAGTGCTCAGACTAGCTTGACAGATCAGCAGAGAAAGACCAAGCAAGTCTGTTGCTTAGAGGGGAGGGAGAGACATAAGACAAGTTGGAGGAGGGAGAGAGGTGGGGCTGGGAGGTACTTAATTTGATGGTAGTCACTCTGTACAGGGAAGAAGTCAGCTGTTTGTTAGTTTCCTATTTTGACTCTTCTCTTAATGTTGCGGCAAAAGGTCCACAGTACACAAATTCAGGATGCCAATCAGTTTTAAAAGATGTATTATAAACCACAGAAGTGAGAAATCCATTAATTGACAGCTTTCCTTGGTTAGACTGAATACAATTTCCTACAATCTAGGAAGCAAGGAAAAATGAAGAGCAGTCCATCCAGGACTTTTTTTACCCTTAAAGATGCAGAGGTGTATTAATCCATTGTTGGTCTCAAGGAGAGATTAGCAAGGAGACTTTGTTTTGTTCTATGGCTAGAATAATGTGGAAATTTGGAAAGAGAAACATAAAGAGAAAACACAGAGCTCTAAGTGACTTTATTTCATATTGAAGTAGAGGCTGGTTTCAAGATGGAGTCACTTAAGTCAGAACAAGTTAAGAAGCAGCTCTTTATCTCCTTGCCTCTACACTAATTAGGTGATAAGTTTCACTGTTTGTATTTGTTAAAGATGTGCAAGTACTGTCAGAACCATCTAAACTTTAGTCCTTTGGTTTGTGCTTTCCTAGTTGTAGCTCTAAGAGTACCAAAAAGGAAGCAAAGAAAAGATGGACAATTCTCAACACAATGTGTATCATTTATCATAAGGCTTTATTGAAATGAAAACATATTGTTACATATTTGAATCCTCTCTTATGTTCAGCTATGCACATGACATGCTTCCCCCCCCCCTTTTTTTTGTATTCAAGTTCCAGTATTTAAGCTTACGATATATTTTTTGTTTCTTTCCTCAATTCTATATTTCTTTCTGGCCCTTGAGTCTAAAATTAAAAAAATAATCCATTAAAAAATAAATAAGAGTACCAGTCTGTAGGCATTTAATGTTGAATTGGTAATCAATAATCCTGTTCAATTTATTATTTGCAAGCAGAGAAACTTCTTCCTTCTAGTTTCAGGACACTTTTGAAATACAAGGTCAACTCCATGTTTAAACTAGGACAGCATGAGTTGTGAATATTTCATTTTGTGTGGGTCAAATTCATCTTCTCTATGGATGACTGAGTTCTAGTCTTCACTACAAAGGGGTCTTTCTCTACCCCATATCATATAAGCATATTATATTCTAAGATTTCATGCTCATTTAACTCCGGGGTGAATTTGGGGCATCATTCAATATGGTCTATTAATAAAGACTAAGCTGTTTGTAGAGTGTGATTACTATAGTGTGGGGAACCAAGGAGGCATGATCCAGGACTCATAAAAATCTTGACAGTGTCCCCTAATTAGGGCCCTTCTCAATGTGGCTTTTTGTTAAGCTAGCTCCTTAGGTCCCTTTTGATATGGGCTACACTTAAAAGGATTTTATTTGAGATCTTGAGATCAAAGGCTTTACCTCCAGACTTCAGACACCTAGATAACATATTCCTTATCAAATTATCTATTTGGTGTTATTTCCAGGATATAACAGGCTAAAGACAATGAAAATAAAATTTGAGTCCTTTTATCTTTTGTATCATTTGCTCTATTAAAACCTTGTTCAAAGAATCATTAAATGGAGTTCATGGTTCTTCCTTGAATTACCCACATGGTCTGGTCATCTCTTATTCACATCTCCAATTGTGCTTAAGTGCTGGCTGCTGAGTAGCCCACGACACTATAGGTTTGACTTAGCACTTTTTTTGAAGATGATTGACACTATTCTGAAATATATTTGTATGACAAAAAATTTTCATTTTCAAATCTACTCATGGGGTCACTATTACTATGGTCATGTTGCTTATAGACTTTAGTTTTTATGTAGCAACTCTTGGGGAACTTACAGGGGATAGGAGAGAGAATAGTGGAAACAGGTAAAACGGAGCTGGGAACTTGTGGTAAAATCTTCTAGGAAATACAATATTATTCATTTGTATCTTTGTACAGGAATTAAGTTCTATTCTCAAAATGATGTAAAAATCCATTTGAGATTATCAAAGCCTTGGAAGATAGGAGAAAAGGCTTTTTGTATACAGAAATGAATAGTTTAATTCTGGCCTAGTTTTGGACAAAATTGTCCTAGAGGATATCCAGGCTTTAAAGAGCAAGTTATGGTACTGGATTTGCCCTGGAGTGGTCTCTGGAATCCAACTGGGATTTTCTACACTAAGGATCACATGGGACTAAGCTGAACTTCCATGTACTTCTTTGGACCAGTTGTATGCCAAACTGGCCCAACATCTCTTTTATTGGGTGAACTGAACTAGCCTCAGAAATAGAGTGAGGTTCAACTTCGGATCATTTTTCCTGTGGGTATCCAAGGACCCTGTCTTAGATTGTTCAAAAAGTATAAAAATTTAAGGAAAGAAGGAGAGATAATGGAAACAAATATCAGGGTAAAAGGATAATAAAATTTGTGAAGCTTCTTCTTAGAATGTGAAGTTTATGGCTTGGTAATCATGATTATTTTACAATATTTAAAGTTAGTTACCCATTGGTTCAGTTCCAGATGCAGATTAGATATTTAACAATGAAATTTTTTATGATAACACATTTATATAGTATTTTCTAAAGCTTTTTTATTATTATTTAAAAATGAGAATACATTTTTCCCCCTCCCTGCCATATCCTTCTTGCACCTAGGATGGGGGAGAAAAAAAAGAAAAGCAAAACCTTTGTAATGACTGTGTGTAGTCAAATAAAAACAAATCTCATATTGATCAAATTCTACTTATATTGTCTATACATATTGGTCTCTTTCTACATATAATTTTACATATTTAATTTTAATAATTTTATGCTGAGCTCTGTGTACTTTCTCTTGCTGTCCACATGCCTGGAACTCTCTTTCTTCTCATCTCCTTCTCCTGGTTTCTCTGGTTTCCTTTAAGACTTAACTGAAGTCCTCTCTTCTGCAAAAGGCCTTTTCTAGTCCTCCTTGATCTTGCTGTCTTTACCATGAGACTATCTCCATTTTTTCCTCCTGTCTATATTTTGCTTATACGTAGTCATTTGCACGTTGTTTCCCCTATTAGACTGTGAGCACCCTGAGAGCAGATAGTGTTTGTATCTCTACTCCTTAGTACAGTGCCTGGTAAGGTGGTAAGTGCTTATTAAATGCTTTCTATTTCCCCCATTTTACAGATGAAAAAACTAAAGGTCAGAGGTGATTTAAATTACCCCAAATCATGCAACTGATAAGTGGCAGTTGGGACTTGAATCCACACATTACAATTTCCAATTTGTTCTTTTTCACTGGTGTCTTCTCTGCAGTTATTCTTCTAAGCATTCATCTTATTAGGTGAATAATCACGGTAGTGATGAAGACAATTCTGGTAGGGGCCTAAGAAAACTGGCTTTTACTTCCATTCTCATGACACTAAAAATTGGAAACTGATTTGTTTATATTGGAAACTTCACAAGGCTGGAAAACCCTTAACTGATCTATTCCAGAAAGTAATACCTTTCAGGCAGGTGGGTCACTCAAGAGGCCAAATTACAAAGCATGAATTGGCATGGTGCATAGGTCATGCCAGAATACCCTGTTTTCTTTTTTTTTTTTTGACAAAGTTACAAGACCAATAGGTTCAGAGAATGCTCTAGATACAGTTTGCTGAGACTTCAAAAAGCATTTATCAAAGTTCATCATTTTATTCTTAAGGAAAAATGGAGGAATATGGACTAATGGCCCAAGGGTCTTCAAACTGTGGTCTGAGGGTGAAATCCTGCCCATCACTTGCTTTTGTATAGCCCTCAAACTATATTTTTTTTACACTGCTGGGCTTCAGGATAGTATAGTTGGGTAGCTTTGAAACTAACTGATAGACCAAAAAACAAGTCATTTATGATTCAAATTATTAATGTAGAAGGAGGTCTCAGGTGAAATGCCACATGGATCACTCTGTAACCCTATACCTGCCATTTAACATGTACCAGTGACAACTATAGATAGATGGTTTGCCTACCATATTTTTTTTAGATGACAAAACTGCAAGGGACAGCAAACACCTTGGGTGTCAGTCAGGATCCAAAAAGATTTGGCAGACTGAAGTGTTAGGCTGATTCTAATAAAGTGAAATGTAAAAGGAATATAGGTAAGGTTTTACAGTTGGGCTCAGAAAAATCATCTTCACAAGTTCAAACTAAGGGAGATATGACTAGACAATTTAATTGGAAAATATTTGAATGATTTAGTAGCTTTGTAAGCTCAATATTGGTTGATAATATAACATGGCAGTTAAAAAATCCAATGCTACGTTTGACAGCTATTAGAGGCATGGCATCTAGACCTTGTGCAGTGATAGTCCCATGATACCCTACATTTATCATATCACGTCTAGAGATTTATGTTCAGTGATGAACATAATGTTTTAAGAATGACTGAGATAAGCTGGAGAGGGTCCAAATGAGGGCAATTAGGATATTGAAGAAATATAATATCACGTAGAGTTGAAGGGTACCTTAGATACCAGTTAGTCCTTGTTTTACAAATGCAGAAACTGTGGATCAAATTTACATGATGTGTCCAACGTATAACATATGGTGAGGATTTGGATAGAGGTCCTCTGGCTCCAAGTCTAAGGTTATTCTGCTATTCCATGCTGCTTGTCACACTTCAAGATCAGGTTACATGAGGATTAGTTGTAAAATGTTTGATCTTAGGATGAAGAGTCTTGGGAGAATGGGTCATGATGACCATTTTCAAGTGTGTGTATATATAGGGCTATGATCTGGAAGATCATTTAGATTCATTTGCTGTGTCTTAGGAGGTAGAATTAGGAGTGTTGACTGGAAGTTGCAGAGATGCAATTTTAGGTTTGGTGAAAGGAAAAACTTTATTAAAAAAATTTTTTTTTACAAATAAAGCTATCTGAAAAGTGCAATGGCTGACTCCAGAGGGAGTGGGATCTATCTCAATATTGGACTTTAAGCAAAATGTTCTTGTTGAATGCTTTTTGGTATGCCGCGTGAAGTTGGACTAGTTGAGAGAGTCTTAATCTTTTTGGTGTTGTAGACTCTTTGCACAGTCTAGAATCTTATATATCCTTTTTTTCAGAATTTTTTAAAGGCATAAAATAATTATATTGAAATATAGTTGTCAACATATTCAAAATAAGTTCACAAACCCCGGGTTAAGAATCCCAGGATCAGTTACACATGGCCTTTCTTCCAACAACTCCAGAAGCACAACAACTCTCTGGTTTGCTACCATGCCTTTAATAAAATAAAGAAGCAAAACCAACACCTATATGGGTGTTGGCTTATTTCTGTAACTCCACTTAATTTCAACACACATTCTTTGTCTTTTATTCCTTGGTGGAATACTTCTGCTAATTGCTATTCCACAGTGCCACCAATTTGTCATGCCAATGTTATCTTTAATTAAAAATGTAACTCATTTATATTCCTAGGAACATAGAATTGTAGCTAGAAGGGACCTTAATGACACAATTCCCCCTCCTATTTTACAGATATATAAAGTGAGAAAAGTCATGACCTATTTACAGTAGTACCTAGGTAGTTTAGTGGCTGAGCCAAGATTTTCTTATCATGGGATCATAGGGATCTAGATCCCTTGAGTAGGGAGGGACTTGGAAGGTTATCTAGTCCAAACCTTTCATTTTATGAATGAGGAAACTGAAGCCTAGGGAGATTAAGCGATTTGCCTTACAGGAAGTAGAAGCAGAATTTGAACCCAGGTCCTTTGATTCTTGAATCAATGTCCTTTCCATTATACCATGAAACATGGTTGCCAAGGCCTAAGAATCTAGTCTTCTGCCCACTACACCAAGCTGCCTCTACCAGAATTCATCTTTTGTTAAGCTCTAAAGGAATCCTTTTTGAAATTTATCATGCCTGTCCAAGTAAGTGCCTATCATTATATTTAATAAGAGCCTAAGGAGGAAACTTTCGTTTGTTGTTAATCAGATGATCAAAATAGACTCTTAAGTTTTCCTGCATTTAGGATTCCAACAAGTACCTTCTATGTGATAGGCACAATATGCATTTTGTTGTTGTTTTTCTAAGCCTGGATCAATCACTGTTCACTTGGTGTGCATTCCTATCTCAGACAGTGATTGAGAAGATGAGGTGTCATGCTTAAGGACTCTCATCTCCAGACTGAAAGTAGCTCCTGGGAGCTTACAACTGCCTTTCAGACACAACTGTGGATGCCTTCATGCATGGGGACTGAATATTTACAGTATTACTCTACTGAGGTTTCATAGTATTCTTCTCTGTACTCTCACTGGAGAATAAAAACCTGAATCTTGTCAACAGAAATACTTACGGGAATAAGGATGGCTAGAAGGACAATACATAACAAAGTTATTCTTTTGAAGGGGGGAGAAACCTTCAACCATGTTCTCCAGTATACATTCAGTTTAAAAGTCTTAAAGGGGACATAAACATCTATCTCATTCCTGCTCATATGTATGAATAAGAAATATATGTCAAACAAATTATAAATTCCTATCTTCCCTGAGTTAAGATGAGGAAATATCTTAACTGATCACTTCACTTAATGACTTATTTTAATGCTTCAGGTCTTAACTAATTTTGAAATTCACTTGGTCCATTAAAGTATGTAATGAGAAATTTTCTTTGCTGGGGGAAAGAGGGAATGGGGAGGAGAGCCTTTAACAAGAACCAAATCACTATTATTTTGTATAGAATTCTATTATTTAGTATAGAATTCTGACATCTTTTTCTGGCAGTGTTGACACAACACAAAGGTGAAAGTCACCTAGTTCATTAGATCTTTGGAAGGTAGTCAGTTTTGGTTCCCTAAGTGAGAATTCTGTGTCACAGATTGATCAGGTTAACTCTACACAAGTTCCTCAAAGAATTTGTGCTGTGTTATTTGACCAAAAATCTAATTTTGACTTTTTCATGAATATATGTATATATTCACATACATATGGTCACATATGTAGATATGATATAAACATATTATGTATTAAATATATGTTTTATAGCATACAAATATATAAATATGCATACATACATAAAATATACAAACACATAAAATATATAAATATGTGTTTTCTATGCTAGGTTTTTTTTGTTTTCCCTTTTAATCCATACCATAATTTCTTCTAGGGGCTTTATGGGTTTTCTATGAGTCAAGTGCATTAGCTTGACTTTTTTTTTTTTTTTAACCTCTTTATGGGTTTGTATATAAGCAAAATTTATTAGTCAAGCAGATCACATATTTGTTTATTTGCAGGGGGGAAGGTAAGGCAATTGGAGTTAAGTGACTTGCCCAAGGTCAGACACCTAGTAAGTGTTAATGTCTGAGGTCAGATTGGAACTCAGGTCCTCCTGACTCCAGGGCTGGTGCTCTATTCACTGTACCACCTAGCTACCACTAGGGCACATATTTCTGAAAAGGAACTCAAAAGTCATCTAGTCCCACCCTTTTCTTTTACAAATAAGGGAACCGAGGTCTAAGTAGGTTAAATGACATGCTTAAGACAAATACCCCTACTGGGAATTAGAAATATGATTCAAACCTACATTTTCTGACTCTAGATCCAGTACTGTTTCTTCTATATGACATTGACTCCTTTGGGAATTTATGATTCTCTTAACGCAGAGGTGTCAAACAGCACAGTGCTCCTGAACATACCAGAAGCAGATTAAAACTTAATTGGGAAATATTTAACAAAATAGATAAAAATGCAACAGAAGAGACATAATGTTAACATATGGTTTTCCAGGTCAATATGTAGCCCACAGTAATTCTTATGTATGTGGTCCCTATTCCTGTTTGAATTTGAAACCACTCTTTTCTAATCATTTCTGCTATCCCTCCTTCCTTTATCCCTGAGGCTTGACTCTGATAACCAATGAAGTCTTTTCTGGGACAATCGAAAGAACTGACCATGGTGCAGTTGAGAAATTGTGCATTCTCTTCATCTTGTCTGAGCCCTAACCACTTATTCAGTGATGCCAGGAAATCTCTTGAGCCTTTCGTCCTCAATCATTTCTCATTCAGCAGACCCTTCGTTGGTAACTCAACTTCCAGTAAACTCAAATGCTCTTTGAAGGTGGGAGCCTGGTCATTTTTCCTCTTCATATCCCTAGTTCCTGGCTCATAAGTGTTTCATAAGTATTGAATTTTTGAATAGTTGAATTTTTCCTAGAAGAATGGTTTGCTCTCAGGGAATTGTACTGTGTATAGATGGCTGCACCAGTGAGTATTCTAACTACTGTGTTTATGAGAAAATCATCGTAAAATAATGATGTGGTTCTAAGTATGTTGAGAGAGGAGGATGAAGAACAGATTGAATACTAGACTTGGGCAGATTTGGGTTCACTTATGAGCTGTTTAATGTAACTTCTCAGTGCTTCAGCCAGAGCCCAACAATTTCTCTAGAAAGGCCAGAGATAATCTGACATCTATGTAAGTGGAGGGAGTTCAGGTAAACTGAGGAAATTACAGATCCTTTTCTCTGTTTGTGCATAAGAAAAGGTGAGCATGTTCATGACTAGATGCTTAATTTTCTCCATGAGAAAATGTGGAAAAATCATACTTTAGATATGCATGGACTTTGGGATATTCACAGCATCTAGAAACTCTGAAACCCTTGATGAGGGAGTTTTAATAGGAAGGAAGAATACATAGACATCAGAAAAGTGCCTTTTTCTCCTCTATTATCTTCTTCTCTCCCTTCTTTTGTTTTTATTTATTTTTTTTTAAATTTTTCCACTACTGTTCAAATGACCAAACTTCAGGAATTCAAAAAATCACAGAATCTCTGCATTGGGAAAGACCTAATGGTCATCTAGTCTACCCAGCAGACTCTTCTCTTACTTAATGAATTATATATCAGTTGCATTTAGTTATCCATTTTCCTCTACAGAAACTTTGAGAATTGGAGGGGAAAGGGAGGAGTAGATCCCATGCTTCAGCTTGTACACACCATCCTACTTCTGGTTATATTGTAAGCTTTTTGAGGGCAGGGACTTTCATTTGCCTCTTTTTCTATCCCAGGTGCTAAGCACAGTGCCTGGCACATAGGAGCACTTTATAATTGTTTACTGATGAATCAGTTTGGTACTATCATCAGCAGAGCACTAAGCATCAACACCTGATTAACATAATATGGGATACCATAAGATCATAGATTTTGGACAGGAGGAGACTTGAGGTCTTCAAATCTAACCTTCACCCTCTCCTGTTTACCAATAAGAAAACTGCTTCCCAGGGAGGGAAGGTGAATTTTCCTAGGTCACTCAGGCAGAGATCATGAGGCTATGCCAACAACCACTGAGTCTATTCATTAGACAATTTAGAAATGGGGAAGCCTAAAATTAAAAACAATTTGCTAATTGTTAATTATTATTTTTAAATTATAACAATTATTAATATTGTTTTGAGCATTATTGAGAATTAAACTTTCTTTAAAATCCAATTAAAAAGAAACTTTATTCAAAAAGCAATGTTATTAGTGCCAGAGATCAAGAATATTTCTTACAGAACCCTTCTCTGATTTTCATAATCAAGTCAATGGAGAACTGATTCATTTAGCAGCCAGTCTTTTTACAGCAAACTCTGCTGTAATATCTATTCTGTTAAGTGATATAGTGATAACATCTCTATAATGCTGAGTTTTCCATCTCAATATTGCAGCATTTATCTGCCATGTGAATGCAGAAAGAATGCTGCATTATTGAATTTCTGCTAAAGGAAAGGGAGTAATAAATTAAACCCTGCCTCTTCTGGAGCAAGTTTTGCATCCCATTTCTGCTTAATTTTTTCAGTCATCAAACCAAATCATACAAACACCTCTGCTCTCGTTGATACCAGGCTCACCTTAAGGGAATAGATATTTGAATCCTCAAGGACAGCTACCCTCTTCCCCTTTTGAGTCTGATGTCATTTTCTGCATACAAATCAACTGTTGGTAACTTTCCCTGCTTTGAAAAGACTTATAGCTTTCATCTGTTAGCTTGATTTTTCTCAAACGACATTCTCTAGGTCAGGCTACAGTTTTCCTTTATTTTATTTTTATTTTTTGCTATCTTCATTATAACCTGACAGAAGAAATGATTGTATTTTCATGACTGCTGGAGTTTTCCTGAAATCTGCAGGACTGCATTCGGGAGCAACAACTACATCAGCCAGCAGGGGGCGTGCATCAGCTACCAGAGCCACTTCTGTTTATTTTAAAATAACTCACACATTTCAAAAGGTAGTTTCCCCTTCCATTTGCAGTGGCCTGAGTCCTGAAGCTACTTTCTTTAAAGATCACTAAAATATAAGGAGACACTGGATTTGGGGGTGGCATACTTCAGGTGAAAGAAACTGAAAAAAAAAATAGTTGATTTCTGAATACAAATAGTTATTTGAGAGGTCATCTAATTGACATAAGACCAGAACTAGTGCTCTAACTCATAAACTGGATCATGAATTTCCGTCAGGAGTTCCTGACTTATTTTTAAGGTTCTGGACCATTTTATCAATCTGATGAAGCCTATGAACCCCTTTCTCAAAATGTTTTTAATGAATAAAATAAACTACACAGAATTATAAAGGAATCCAATTATGTTAAGTTATTAAAATATTTTTCAAAAAGTTCTCAGACACCTGCTCTACAGAAATCACAGAATTTGCATTGGGGGGGAGAAGTTCAAAGTCCACAAACTTAAGATAGAGAAGAACTTTTCTTGGGGCATCATGTGCCATATGTCAACGAAAATAAAACAAGCTGGACAATTTTATTGCTAGAGATAAAATTTATAATTAAGCAATTGTGACAAGACAAGGATTTTCTTTCTGTATTCCATCTTTTAGGCACATTTCCTTGAGGAGAGATGTCAAGGAAGAATTGATTTTTTTGGAATTAAGCAGTATTCAGTGTAACTGTTTCAGAAGCACTGAATATCCCCCCCCATTGTTCTTGCAGGGTCTGGTGGACTCTGGACAGATGATGTATTTTAGGGAGGACAACTGAATGCTCTAATTGCAAGGAAAAAAACTACCACAAGCAACACTAAAGGGTCACTGTACGGTTGTCTGTCATGCCAAACAAGGATTGATTGGAGAATGCAGGAATATGCACCACTGGGGAATAGATGTCTTTAGTTTTAGGACTGGGGTTTGAAAGAGTGGTTAGATTTATGCTGCTTGGCTGCAGAGGGCAGAACCAGGAGCAACGGATGGAAGTTAGTATTGTAGATGGAGGCCTGATGTAAGGAAAGAATCTTCATAACAACTAGAGATAACCAAAATGTATTTGGTTGCTATAGGAAGCAGATGGGTTATGCTTAATTGGAAGTCTTTGTGTCATTGCTGGATGACAACTTCATTCTTGGTCAGTTACTGGTTGGCTTAGATGACCTCTGATGTCCCTCCTCACTCTGAGTTTCTGTGAAATAAGTCATCAATGATCTTTATATATACCTTGAAAGTGTTATATTATTAAGATTCTATATAATCATTATGTCATTTGAGCTTGACAGCCTTGGGAGATAGAGACTAGAGAATTTTTTCCCCCTGAATTTTGCAGATTTGGAAAATATGACTTAGGTTAAGTGACTCACTGATGGTTATGTGTTTGATGTCAGACCACCAAAAATATAATTAGACTCTCATATCAAATGCTGTTCAAAGGACACTGATGATAGTGGCTTTGGGGGGGGGGGTTGTCTTTATGGTGAAAATGAAGTATTTAAATAGCCAAGGAATACCAATATACAGTTGACATTGTAGAGTGGGAACTAAACCAGGCTCAACTCTTTGCATTCCCACTAGCCATGAAGATCTGTGTGATCTTGAGCAAGTCACTTCACTTAGCATCAATTTCCTTATCTGTAAAATGAGGAAGTAAGACTCAGTAGATTGAGATCCTTTTTACTTCTCCATCAATAATCCTATGAGTTACCTAAAGCACTGAGATGTTACTTGACTTGCCCATGATCACACATATGTATATATACATATACATACATACATACACACATACATATACATATATATATATATCATGATTCTGGGGCTTGCCTTCTGTTCATAATCCATGCTGCCTCTTGGCATTAGGAAGATTTGGATTCAAATCCAAATTTTGCCACTTAATATCTGGAGTTCTGAACAAGTTTTATACCATTTATGTTCCTTAGTCCATTTTGAGGACTCTTCTAGTAATTCATAGACAGATTATATTCTGGGTAAGTGGAGGAAATTCCCTATCCTACTCAAATAGGCTAGTTAGAATAATAAAATACTCTTGGAAATGTTCTCAGTGTGGGAGTGCTTTTGTTGCTATTGTTTTTTAGGACAATTACCATTATTTGGGATGAAAAATCTCCTTCATCCTTAATTTAGTGAAAAGAAATAAACACAGAGATCTCTTAGGATAAGAACAGGACTTTATTCTCTTCCCCGGGAGAAGAGGGCAGTCTTCCCCATGACTCATCATGGAGAAGAGGCAAGTTACAAAAGATAGTGCTGGAATTTATAGCCTAACTTAGTCAAGACCCCTCCCCGACTGTTTCACCTCTCATTGGTGGAGAGGCACACTTCACCAAATACTTCCCCAACTGGGACAGCAAGGAAAGATAAGGGGAAGGTCCCACCAAGGCAGGAAAACAGACAAAGGAACATAAAAGTGATTGACAGAAGCAATTTGAAAAGTTAACCACCCCAAATTGAGAAGTTTTCACTCATCCCATACACCATCATTACTGGTGTCTTTCTTTTTAATTTATTTGTTTTTTTTTTTTTTTTGTTAATTTGTATTGATAATATTTTGTTTTTGTTATCACCTTAATTTCTGAATACAGTCCTCTGCAATCCATTACTCAGTCATCCCTTGTAACAAAGGCTTTTAAAAAAAGATGGAAGGGAGTAGGGGTAGGGAGGGAGTATAACTCAGCAAAACTAACATACCAACTTGGCTAACAGGGTATGTGCAAAGTCCTATGCTGTGGTTCTCCACTTTGATAAAGAAGGGGGAGAAGTACATTTTCTCACCTCTTCTCCTGGACCAAGTCTCATCACGATAATTGCTTGACATTCCATTGTTTTGCTTGTTTGTTTTTTGTTCTAGCCATTTACATTGTTGTAGTCATTGGTACATTTCCTGATTCAGTTTCATGCATCAGTTTATATGCCTTCCCATGCTTCTCAGAATTATTCACATTGGTTTCTTGATGCATATAATATTCCCTTATACTCACTTACCATAATTTGTTTGCCTATTTTCTAATCAATGGAAATTTTCTTTGTTTCCAGCTTTTTCCTGGGGGTGGAGGATACGGAGGCGGGGGAGGGGGGCAGGTTGTTAAGAGAATCAAAGTGTTAAATGACTATGAAATTTCCCCAACTTCCTGGTTTGTTTAAGGGGTTGAATTTTATATGGAACTAAGATGATCTGGATTAAAAATGAGGAAAATTTCACTTAACCAAGTAAGGTTTTTTTCTTAATAAAAATCACCTTTCTTTTAGTTAATACAGTCACCCTCAGCATTCCAAAAGCATACATTCATTTTACATTAAAGACAGAAATTCTAATGTCCAGAAAACAATACTTAAGTATCCCTCCTATGTAAGAATTCTAGAGATCTAAATAAAATAATTCATAACTTCTTCAGGCAGGAACCTCGTTCAGTAAAGAATGACCTTGCCTTTTATTCAGTTTTTCCAAAAAAAAAAAAAAAAAAAAAGACTATGTATGAAATGCCATGTTTTTTCTTCCTCTTCATCCCTTTCTCCAATCCTCAAAAGGTATTTTTAGGAATTGGATTTCTTCTATAACCAACCTTTGGTAGTGTATGAATAGTTTGACAAGTAATAAAGAAATGATGTAATTCTTTAGCATCTCAGAGTCCCTGGCAATAGTCAGGGTCACTGAGGAGAAGAAATAGATGAATTTAGAGTTATATTGCTAGCTACAATCAAATACATGTACACATTAAGATGATTTCTGAGCCTTCTGGGTTTTTCCCCCCTATGGAGTCCTGTTTCAGGAAAAGAAACATCTTTCCATTGCAGTAAGCAGCCTTTGTCATGCCCAAAGTCCTTGTTTGAAAATAGATAGCACAGGTCTAGCTTCTCTATTTAAAGACCTTCACAATGTAACAGGCTCCTCCAAAGTAAGATCTTATCAGAACTTAGAAGATTTCTGATATAAAGCACACCATGTTTGTCTTTGTTCACACCCTAGATGATGATCCTCTGGGCAAGATAACTCAGGTGCACAGAAAAAAGCAACTTCCAGTTTGGAGATGTCATATAGTGTTTGTTTTTAATCTACCAGTCTCTTTCTGGCATGTTCTTAGTATATGATTGTTGGTTGAATTTGGAAGCAAAGGATGTGGGTTCAAATCTCAGCTCTGCATCCTAGTATTCTAAGGTATTCAGTTCATCTAAGGTATCATACAGAGAGCAAAACAGAAATATCTGGAGTTTTCATTGCTTTTCAGATTAGCCTAACTCTGTTGAGGATGTCTAAGCACACTATAGAGAAGGCTTTGCCCTCCCTTTCTGGGAAAAATATCAACTGCCTATGCATTCAGTTTCTCCCACTGGAATCACCAGAAAGTAATTTCTATTGGGAGAAGGATATTCTATGTGGTACAAAGGCTTCTGGGTCTAGAATAACTGAAACTAAGCTGTTGCCTTAGTGCCCTCTGCCTCTAGGCACAAACTGGCCTGTATCAGTTTGTTTGAGTTCACCTGAAAGGGCCAGTGTTTACAGAAAAAAAAGACAACAAAACATTTAAAATAATCTTCACCATTAAAAAGACTTAAAGCAACTTACCTACATAATATTGTAAGTGAATGTAGTTTTATTCCAGTGAAATTTATGATGGATGATTTCAGGTACAGACCAAAGCAAAAAAAGTGAGTTAGCAGGAAAACCAGGCTACTTCAGAAAGACATTTCTAGTAAATAAATACTCTTTTATTGGAATGGATCTATTTTGTAAAAAGACATTTCTAGTAAGTAAACACTCTTATGTTGGAATGGAGCTATCTTATAGTAAAGACATTCCAATACATAAATACTCTTCTAGTGTAATGGATCTATTTTGTAGAGGGTTGAAAGGAGGTAGCTAACATGTTGGATAGACAGACCAAAACAGGAATTGTAAACTTTTATTGTGCCATGGACCCTTTGGCAGTCTAGCTTATCAACTCATTCTTTGAATACTGCTTGTAAATTCATAAGATACATAGGATTATGAAGGGACCCAATTACGTTGAAATGCAATTATCAATTTTTTAAAAAACTTCAAGGGGCCTGGGCTGATAACCTATAGACTAGATATTGCCTTGAATAAGGATAACCATAGTCTTTGGCATAATAATTGAACACTGTGATTTTAATGGTATAGAGACCTACTCGTGGGAAACCAACCCTACCAATGCAAGTCTATACATTTTCTGCAGTTTGTAGTTGTAGAAATTTGTCTAGAGTCCTGTTTGGATATCTGAACTTTTAAGTTGAATACTAACCAATTGGCTTGAATTTTGTTTATATAATTAACATTTATACTAAGTAATTTTAATTAGGAATAGGAACTTAACCTGTGATTTTATTTGTATAGGTACCTCCCGGATCAGAAAATTGCCTCAAAAGATGCTCCCTTTTCTGCAACTTATAGTCTTAGAAAGTTGTCTTTAGAACAGTGGGTGGATTAATGACTTGCCCAGGGTCACATAGCTAAAATATATTCTTAATTGTTGGTAGCTGTTGGCATGTTATCTCTCCTTGAGAGCAAAGACTGTCTTTTTTGCCCTAGTGCTTAGTACTGGTGGCTAGTACATAGTAGGTACTTAATAAATCTTGTTTATTGACTCTCAGAGGCAGGGCTCTGACTCCAAGCCCAGCTCTCTATCCATTAGGCCACAATGCCTCTTGAATGCCACACAAGTGTTTAGGTAGGAAAAAAGTTCCCAAGTATAGGTTGAGGGGAGGTATAACTAGATAAAATTGGTCTAAGTTTTAAAAAAAACAACAAGCAACTAGGGGTTTTAGCAGACTGTAAAGTTAGTGCAAATTCATAGTGTGATATGGCAGCTTTAGAATCTAATGGGATCTTCGATTGTATTAAGAAAAGCATAGTGTCCAAAACCGAGGAGATGATAGTCCCATTGTATTTTTCATAATCAGACTGTACTTGAAATATTATATTAAGTCCCAGATACGATATTACAAGAATGACATTGACAAAATTGAGAGACTTTAAAGGGGGTTACTAGCATGAACTTGAAGATCATGACCTATGAATGTACAAATCTTTAGAATATGATAGATGTATTCCAACACCATCATGGGAAAGAGGGATTAAACTCATTTTGTTTGACTGTGGGGAAAAGAACTAGGAGCAATAGGTGGAAATTTTGCAACCAACAGGGTTAGGCCCAACTTAAGAAAAATCTTCTTTAAAAATTAATATTGTCTGTAAGTAGAATGGGCTTTCTTGAGACACAGTGGCCTTTTCTTCATCTGGACATGTTAAAAGGAAGGACAGGTGACCATTGGTTGGATGTGTTGCAGAAGACATTCTTCAGGTATTGGTTTGGACTATAGGGCCACAGACGCCTCTTCCCCTTCTGATATGCCATAATTCTGATCGCTTAATGGGAACGGAAGTTTGTAGCTGAATTTGCTTGGTTGTGGTAGGGTTCTTGCTTGGGATCTGTGAATTTTTTAAAAGTTATTTTGAAAACTGTATTTCAATGTAATTGACTTCCTCTCTAATGCTATGGGGTATGTGTTTTATTTTGTACATTTAAACACATTTTGAGAGAGAGTCCAAGGCTTCACTACACTACCAATGGGGCCCAATGACACACATTCAAAAACCTTTGCTCTAGGTAGTGTGGTTGGTTGGTTGTCCTTTATTCTCAAAGAGGACAAAAATGTCATCACTATGTTGGGGTCAAGGTATGGTGTGTCTGACCATGGCTAATCAAATCAATAAGAACTTGGAATATTCTACCACAAGTCAGACACAAATAGTCTACATGAACATGTGGAGGAGAGATGTCTCTAAATTTGAACATCTCATGTTTCTTTTGAACTACTGCTAATCTCCTTCTCTCAAAGAGCATAGTACTTTGCCTGATGTGGGCACACAGTGCTGGACTTTGCTAGTGTCTCCATGTCACACAATTCCAAAGTTCTTCTGAGAGACCTTGAGAATGTCCTTCTTCTGACTCCAAGTGAGTGCTTGTTTTGTGTGAGTTCTCTATAAAAAAGTCTTTTAGGCAAACATACATTTGGCATTTGAACAACATAGTATAGTAAGAAGGAAGGGTGGGCATAGTGAGAGAAGTCCACTTATAATCCAAACCTGGGGTGGCTAAGTCAAGTACCTTATTCTGACAGCTAATTTCAATTCTCTATAATAAAACATTGCTAGTTTGCATGTTTACCTTGGACAATTATGGGATACCTGAGTCTGGTCTTGATATTTGATTTGCATTTTTGTGCTTTGTGATCCAGGTGTGAATTTTAAGTTGCCCCCAAGGTCCAAGTTTTAGCTGTATTTAGACATTGCCAGGAGGAAGGCAGTTTATATTGCAACTCCTTGGGAAGACATCTTAAGCCAAGGGAAAGTGAATATATCTGGGTCCTGCCTCAGTGAACAAAGGAAGGGAATTTAAAGAGAGTTGATGAGATTATGACAGTAACTGGTATTACATGGACTTGTTTCCCTCGACAACTCCACAGGGCACTGATTAAGTTCTTAAAAGAACTAGTCCTTGAAAGACCTGTGTAACTCACTCCACAGTTACCATTAGCGAGAGCTCAGCAAGGGCTTGGCTTTACCAGGGAGAGAAACCACAAGCTCTTTGTGGAGAACAGAACTGGGGGACAACAATCGACACCCTGGGGGAGGGAGCAGTTGATAAAATCAGGGCATTAAAAGGTCTTAGTTGGAAGAGAACAATGTCAGGAGTACTAGGACATGTGGTCTTGGACTCAAGACATTGAATTGTAGAACAGAGAGGACTTGAGAATATTGACCAGCCCTCTATGAGAGCTGCTGAATGATGGAGAATGCCAATCAGCAGTCCATTACTCAAGTGAAGAGCTACCACATAGTTAAGCTGGAATAAAAAAGCCTTTCCTACGTGGAGACCCTTAAACTTCCTTATCCCTTACATGATAGGGGTCATCTTGATATGGAAGGAAAAGGATACATTTGCCTTCCTTGTTCAGATAATTGGAGGGAGTGATTCCTATGAAAGCTACATTGAGTGATAATAATTATAAAGATTTTTTATAGTACTTAAAATATGAAAGTGTTTTAGAAATTTTTATCTCATGGACTTCATATTTACCTGGAGAGGCTTATACAAACCGATGCTAAGTGAGAAGAGCAGAACCAGGAAAAATTTGTATGTGTGACGTATGTATGTGTGATGTATCACACATCATGTGTGTGATGACCAACTTGATAAACTGGACTCTTCTCAGCACAGTTATAAGACAACTCTACAAGTCTCAGGATGGAAGGAGATATCTACATTCAGAGAAAGATCTAGAAAGAACAGAGTTTAAATGGAGACTGAAGCAATCTACATGCTATCGTTCTTTTCCATGTTTGGTTTGGTTTCTTCTTTCCCATTGTTCACTCCATCGGTTACAACCCTTCTATGCAACCAGACTAATGTCCAATGAGAAAGTATTTGCAGATCCTGTACTTGACTGCAAGCTGCCATGGAGGGGGGGAAAAGGGGGGGGGGGGAGAAAATTTGAAACTCAAAGGATTGTGGAACTGAATGTTGTAAACTAAAAGTAAATAAACAAATCAATTTAAAAAATATTTTAAAAAGAAATTTTTATCTCAGTTGATTCAAATGATAATTTAGTGAAACAGAAACTATGATTATCTCCATTTTAGGGATGAGGAAATGGAGGCTGAATAAAGTTAAATAATGTGCCCAGGGGAAGACAACTAATGTATAAATTGTGGGATTTAGATCCAAATCCTCCTGATTCCAAGTCATGGGCAGCTAGATAGTACAAAGAATAGAGTTCTAGGTTTGAAGTCAGGAAGACTTGAGTTCTAATCTGGCCTCAGACTTACTAGCTATGTGACCCTGGGCAAGCCATTTAACCTCTCGTTCCTCCATCTGTAAAATGGAGATAATAGTAAAACCTCTCTGCCTCCCAGGGATCAAATGAGATAATTGAAAAGTGTTCAGCCCAGTTCCTGGCACATAGTAAACATTGTATAAATGTTAGCTGTTATTCCCTATGTCACATTGCCTTGAGAGATGATGGCTTGTATATCTAGTGTTGAAACTCTTTCAATATTTTTATTTTTTAAAATTGACTTTGGGGTTTGAACCCATAAATTTGATCCCAGGTTTCTGAAAATATGGAATTGACCCAAGATAAATGGGGATGAGGAGGGACACACTGAAAATTTGCCCTATGTAATTGGTATAATCTGTAAAAAGGGGGGGGAAAGAACATTGATATTAAAATGGTTTTTGTAGACCCCTTATCTGAAGTGCTTGGATTTGAAGTTTGCCTAGAATACAAAGTTAGTAAACAATGCTTTAGAGTCTGTGGGCTAAAACCCAGCCCTCAGATTCCTGGTTAGAGAGCAAGGCCACAGACTAAAAGGTATAGGGACTCAGAGGACAGCCAAAGAAAATAAAACGAGGGGTAATGAAGAGCAAGGAACTGAATTTTAATTGAACTAGAAAATAGTACCTAGAGAGGAAATATAGGTCATTGTAGAATTTCACTCAGCAGAATTTGGAAGGATCCAATTTGCCATCATTGTCTTCTTACTTGCCCACCCATCTCACCCCCTTTTTTTTCTGTCCCCAGTTGTCCAGGCCTAGGTCCTCATGCTACTCCTTGGCTGCCTAGGGTTCTCATTGCTGCTCCATATCTTGTCCTGTCCTCTTGGGCAGCGAAAAATGCTATGGACTTCTTTCTAAATTCTTCCTCTTCTCCCTAAGCAAAATAAAAAAGCTTGAACATGCAAAACTACAGCTGACATGTATCTAATGAGGCGAAAGTTTCTCAATCTTTTTTTTTTTTTGAGAGGAGAGAGGGTCATAGCACAGTGTTATTCATGGCCTGGAGGAATATTTTGCATATTCAAGGATTTCAAAAATAGGTTCCATATTATTAACTTCCTCTCTACCCCCAAAAGATGTCTCATGCCCCCAGAGAATTGCTTTCTATACCACAATGATAAAGCTGTATGGTACCACACCCTGACAACTCAATACAACAAACATTTATGAAGGATTTAGTATGTGCAAGGCAATGGAACTAGCATATAGGTGCTTCATAAATATTGGAAGTAGATAACCTATGATGCTAGCTGATGTTTATATAGGGATTTTACATTTGTACACCTTTTCCCACATATTATCTCATTTGATAACATTTCAGTTCTGACACAGAACTATGAAATAGGTGCTATTATCATTCCCATTTTACAGATAAAAAAAATCTAGGCTCAGAATACTTAAGTGACCCCTTCTCCAGGGTAAGACAGCTAATAAGTATCTTGGGAGGTCATGGAATGTAGAACTAGAAAAGAATCAGAGATTCTTAGAGATAATGTAATCACAGCCCAGATTTTACATGTGAAAAAGCAGCATTGAAGAGTTTGGGTGAATTGCCTAATTTCACACAGGTGATTAATAGCTGAACAAATTGTGTTTTGACTACAAATCCTGTGTCCTTTCTACTGCACCATGTTTTCCCGGATATATGGGGTGTTCAGCAGAACTAGTACCTCTGGTGCGAGGGCTTGTTCATCCACCTTTGGTGTCCACTTTTGATTTACCCAACTCTCACCTGTGGCTTCAAGAGTTTAACATGTGCAGTGGCCATACTCAAGTAAACCAGCAGATGGTTTAAACCAGGTAGAGGATAACTGACAGGCCTCAAATCTGTTGGTGGGTTAGGGAAATATCCACCCCAAACATGTGAAGACTTTTTCTGATGAAATGGGTAGATGAAAACAATTTGTTCCAGTGCCCATAAAGGCAGCTGAAGCAGGTGCTGTGGAGCTCTTATTAAGTGAGGCTGGAGACTTTATGCAGCTCTGCCTCACTTAAATCAACTCAAGTGCAAGTCATTACCTGAGATGCCATTGGTTTTCTTAGGAAAATAAGCACAAATGATAGCACCATGTTTTCCATTATGCTAAAATGTTAATAGCTAATAGTAATGGCTTACATGGTAGCCTTTCTGGGGATATTGCATTTTGACAAGGGAGAATTCCTTAATCTTAAAAAAAAATTGTCTAAAGGTAAGATTTCAGGCTCTATTATTTTTTTGGAAGGAGATATTTTGGGGCAAATCATATCTCGCAGAAAACTTCTTATTCCATTTGCTTGTAGGTATTTTGGTACTTACAACAAAAATTTTGGCACTTGAGCTACAGCTGTGGAATAATCAATAGGGAATCAAGAGATGGGTCTTACTTTGGTTACTTACTAGTTGTGTGATTCTTAATTTCTTAAGTTTAAGTCATTTAATCTCTCTAGCCTTCAGTTTTTTTCATTTGTAAAATCAAAGAGTTGTACTTAATGGCTTCTAAGGAAACTTCCAGTTCTAAATCTGGAATGCTATAAAAAAAATTCAGCTGAATAAATGAATGAAAAAGCATTTCTTAAGTGCTTATTATGTATCAGGCAGTGTGCTGAGGAAGTTCCAAAAGGGAAGAGAATTCCTGTTCTCAGGAAGCTTCTGTATGTTCTAATGGGGGAGATAAAAGGAAAGAGGTGACTAGAGGAGGTTAGTGGTTTAAAAAGTTATAAGGATGATGAATGAAGCTTTAGGGGATTGGATACACAGCCTTTCAGGTAGCAACGGAAACACTGATTTGATTAATCAGGAGACATTTTTCAGAGTATATAGGGACTCAAAGGCAGGGTGGCAGATGAGGAGCATGGCCAGGGAATAAAGCGTAGTGCCAGACAGCTTGGTTGTAGAGGGCCATGTGAACCACTTACCAATCAGGACAATGGGGCTCCCAGAAAGAAGTGTGGCACTTCAAAGGGTTAAGTTCTCTAAGAATGATGACACCATTGTGAAAACACTGGGCAGAGTAAGAAGACCAGTTTTTTAGTTCCAGTTCTGCTGCTGTGTAACTTTGAGCAAAATACTTGACCTCTCTTGGCCTCTCCATCTTGGTTTCTCCATCTACAAAATGGAGGACTTATATGAGACAGGTCATACAACAAGCAGTAATTTGCATGAATAAACTGGCTGGCATTTGTATGGCAAAGTTGGGACCTGTACACTCAAATTCCAGACTTCTGACCCATAATGTGCTTGCTGCCTCTGTCTCCCTTTCTTTTTTTTTTTTTAATTTTTTTAATTTTTTTAAATTTTATTATAGTTTGCATCATTCATTTCCACAAGATTTTGAGTTACATATTTTCTCCCCCTCTTTCCCCCACCCACCACCCC
>JAQQSV010001195.1:0-35013 GCA_028646515.1 Pseudochirops corinnae
ACTTGGCTACTCTGATCAACATGATACATGATAATTCCAAAAGTTTCACTTTTAAAAATCCAGTTTGCCTCCAGAGAGAGAGCTGACGGACTATGAGTACAGATTAAAACGTATTTTTCTTGCTTTATTTTTCTCAGGGAGACTAATGTGAAAATGTTTAGCATGACTTTACATTTATAATGGATTTTGTTTTTCTTGCCTTCTCAATGGGTAGGGGAGAAGGTGGAGGGAGAGAATTTGGATCTGAAACTAAAAATTAAAAGATTTTTAAAAAATTAAAAAACTCAAAAAACAGATCTGGTAATAATAAGCAAATAAACAAAAAAAAATTCAGTTGTTCTTTGCGGCTTCTAAAGATTCTTAACCTGGAGTCCATTAATTTAGTTGTTGTTGTGTTTTTTAATTTTAATAATTGGTTTTCAATATAATTGGTTTCCTTCATAATTCTTTGTATTTTTATGCAATTAAAACATTATTTTGAGGAGTATATAAGTATCACCAGAGTTCCAAAGAAGTCTATGACAAAAAAGGCTAAGAATCCCTGCTCCTGTATAATATATAAATTCCTCAGCCTCACATGTAAATCTCTTTACTATCTTACTTGTAATTATCTTTCTAGGCTCATTTCATACTATCACAAACTTTATATCCCATCCCAACTGATCAATTCTTTTCTCTAAACTCAACATTCCATCTCCCATTGACTATCTATTATGCCTGGAATATGCTCTCTCCTGACCTCTATCTCTCAGAATCAGTGTCTTCCTTCATGGCTCAGCATGTGAATCTTAACTCCTCTGTAAGTGTTACCTCCCCCTTCAGTGGGTCCTCTTAGCCTCCTCAAGTTAGCTTATTTTATACTTATGTAATTAGACACATAATTGAGATTCCACAAGGGATGGACAAGAAACCAAGTGCACTGTTCAAGTCTAGCATCCAGGTAAGCTACTTGTGTCTACTATAGCTCTTGTGGGATTCATTTCTTCAAAGACATAATCAGCTTAGCTCCCATAGTTCAGATTTGTCTCCTGAACTAACTCGGGACCTGCCCCACAAACATCAGATCCTCACTTCCATTTTCAAAACCAGAAACTGGACCCTAACTCTTAGATATGATCTGACTTAGCCTCTGTCATTTAAAGAACTACTGAAGGAGGGGCGGCTAGGTGGCACAGTGAATAGAGCACAGGCCCTGGAGTCAAGAGGACCTGAGTTTAAATCTGGCCTCAGTCACTTAACACTTACTAGCAGTGTGACCTTGGGCAAGTCACTTAACCTCAATTGACTCTCCAAAAAAAAAAAAAGAACTACTGAAGGTGTGAGCTCCAAGCAAAAGTTGCCATATCCCCTATGGCTAGTAAACAACCAACTCTTATTCTTTCAAATCCAATGATAGTGAATCGCTGAAGTTCCTAAGCTAAGAGTACCTGTTTCTCTTGACACCACTTCCCATTCCTATCCCCATCTGCCTGTAATATTTTCCTCCTATGTCCATCCCTGCCCCTCTACTTTTCACTCATCAGAGTCTCTAGAATTCCCATTTGACCATTAATGAATGTTCCTTCTTAGACCTCTTCCTCTCCTCCACTTTCCTCACATCATCTTTCCTCTACTGCCATTAGCTAGCAACCTCTCCTGTAAGGAGATAAATCTTAGTTATAACAATCTTGATATATCTTGATATCTTGATATATCATCTTATTCAATTCTAGGTAGCAGTTATCTACCAATTCAAGATCATCCTCCCTCCTTTGTCAAAGAGTTCAGAAGCTGGCTCATAGTTTGCTTCTGGTTTACCTAGTCCCTCCTTTTATATACTGAACCTTAACATATACATTGATATTTACACAAACATCCTCAATCAATGTGGTATATAGGGCAGAGCCAAGACGGCAGAGTAAAGGCTGAAACTCAGCTAAACTCTCCCAGCATTTCCCTCCAGAGAATTTAAAATAAAACCTCCAGTCAAATTCTCAAGTGGCAGAGCCAAGAAAAGGTGAGACATTTTTCTAGACCAAGACTACTTAGGATGTTGGCAAGAGAGATGGAAGCTGACACAGCACAGTCAGCAACACCAGCAAGGAGGCCTTGGAGGTGGCTGTAACAGTGGCAGCAGCAGTGGCTTTGAGAACTCTCAACTCAGAGAGAATAAGGGGGAGTGGACAACTGTTTAGAAAGAGATTAGAGGGGACCTTTTTCTGGCACTGGGTACAGGACCCCGTTACAGTACCCATAAGCAGTTCCAGGGTGAAGAGGAGTCCTGGTGTTTGCAGCTGTAGGGGAGCAGGGATGCTGGTCACAGGTCCAGGATAGAGAAGAACAAGGGCTGTGGTAGGGCCAAGAGGAGCATTAGTGCTTACGGCTTCAGGGGATTTTTCTGGGTAAAAACTAGAGCATAGGCCAGGAGAGCAGCAAACATATCTCTCTTTGAGTTATACCACCTTGGAAGCACCAAAAACTTACAGATACTACTTGGAACTAGCTCTGAAAACAGCAGCACAAAAATCCTGAAGCTTAGAACAGTGTCCCCTCCACCTTGGGAGCACAGCCCAACTTGAATATAGTTTAAAGTCAACAAATAGTCTGGGGAAAAAATGAAAAAAAAAAAAGAATCTAACCATAAAAATCTACTATGATGAAAGGGAAGATCAAGATACAAATCAGAAGAAGACACTGATGTCAAAATAGCCATAAGCAAAGCCTTAAAGGGAAAAAAAAAGTGAATTGGACACAATACCACCAAGAATTCCTGGAAGAGATCAAAAAGGTTTTTAAAAATAAAATAAGAGAGGTAGAGGAAAAATTAGTAAAAGAAATGAAAGTAATGCAAGAAAATTATGAAAAGAGAGCCAATATGTTAGTAAAAGAGGTGTTGAAGAATTTTACTGAAGAAATTGACACCTTCAAACGCAGAATTTAACAAATGATAAAAGAGGCACAAAAATTCACTGAAGAGAAAAACTGCTTTAAAAAGCAGAACTAGCCAGATAGAAAAAGAGGCACAAAAGCACACTGAATAAAATAATTCCTTAAAAGTTAGAATTAAGCAACTGGAAGCTCATGATTCCATGAGACATCAAGAAACAATAAAACAAAGTCAAAGAATGAAAAAAAAGAACAAAATGTAAAATATCTCATCAGAAAAACAACTGACCTAGAAAATAGATCAAGAAGCGATACTTTAAGAATTATTGGACTGCCAGAAACCCATGATTCCCCCCCACCAAAAAAAAAAGAGCATAGGCATCATATGTCAAGAAATTATCAAGGAAAACTGACTCAATATATCTTAGATCCAGAGGGTAAAATAAAAATGGAGAGAATACATTAATCTTTTCCTGAAAGAGATTCCAAAATGAAAAACTCCCAGGAATAATATAGCCAAGTTCCAAAGTTCCCAGGTCAAGGAGAAAATATTGAAAGCAGCCAGAAAGAAATAATTTAAATATCCTGGAGGCACTGTCTTTAGCAACTTCCATATTAAAGGAGCAGAGGGCTTGGAATAAGATATTCCAGAAAGCGAAGGAACTAAGGTTACAACCAAGAATAACTGCCAATTACAATCATTCAGGGAGGAAAATGGACATATGACAAAATAAAGAACTTTCAAGCATTCCTGATGAAAAGACCAGAATTGAATAGACAATTTGACATTCAAACATAAGACTCAAGAGAAGCATAAAAAGGTAAATATCAAAAAGAAACCATAGGACTTAATATGGTTAAACTATTTATATTCCTACATGGGATGATGATACTTGTAACTCCTAAGATCTTTATCATTATTAAGGTAGTTAGAAGGAGAATACATAGACAAAGGACACAGGTATAAGTTAACTATGATGAGATTATCTCAAAGAAATTTAGGAGTTAGAAAGAGGGATGCATCATGAAAAGGGGAAAAAAGAAAAGAAGAATGGGGAAAATTACCTCATGTAAAAGAAGCATGTAAGGGAGAGCTTTCACAGCAGAGGGTGGGGAATACAGTGGTGGGCAATGATTGAACATGACTCTCATTGGAGTTAGTTCAAAGAGAGAATAACATACATACTTAGTTATAGAAATCTATCTTATTCAACAGGAAAGAAGAAGAGGAGGGGATAAGAGAAGCTGGAAGCTGAAAGAAGGGAGGGAAGACAAAGAGAGGCAATGGTCAGAAGTGAAACAGACTTTTGAGGAGACTGGCTTTCTTTTCATTTTATAGTAAGTGTTAAATGAAAAGGAGAGAGAGACAGAGAGAGAGAGAGAGAGAGAGAGAGAGAGAGAGAGAGAGAAGGATAAACAGGAAAAATAAGATGGAGGGAAATACACCGTTAGTAATACAATTGTAGATGTGAATGGGATGAAGTTACCCATAAAACGGAAAAAGATAGAAAAAATAGAAACCAGAATGCAACAAAATGTACTTGAAACAGAAAGCCACACATAGAGTAAAAATAAGGGGCCTGGAACAGAATCTATTATGCTTCAAATGAGGTAAAAAAAGACAGGGGCAGCTATCATGATCTCAGACAAAACAAAAGCAAAAAGAGACCTAATTGAAAGAGATAAGCAGAGAAACTACATTTTGCTAAAAATGTACCATTGACCACAAAGTAATATCAATATTAAACATATGTGCACCAAATGACATAGCATACAAAATTTTAAAGGAAAAATTATATGACTTACATAGGAAACAGTCACTAAAACTATACTAGTGAAAGACCTCAACTTTCTCTTCTCAGAACTAAATAGGTCTAACCAAATATAAGAAAGAAGTTTAAGAGATTAATAGAATTTTAGAAAAGTTAGATATGATAGACCTGTGGGAAAAAATGAATTGGAATAAAAAGGAGTATACTTTTTTTTTCTCGCAATTGTCCATGGTATTCTCTCTCTCTCTCTCTCTCTCTCTCTCTCTCTCTCTCTCTCTCTCTCTCTCTCTCTCTCTCTCTCTCTCTCTCTCTCTCTCTCTCTCTCTCTCTCTCACACACACACACACACACACACACCAAATGGTATTAGGACATAAAAATCTCATAAACAAATGCAGAAAAGCAGAAATATTAAATGCATCCTTTTCAGACTACAATGCAATAAAAATTATATTCAATAAAAGGCCATGGAAGTAAAGATTAAAAGTTAACTGAAAACTAAACAATCTAATCCTAAATCCTAAAGAACAAATCATAGAAATAATAAATAGTTTCATTAAAGAGAACGATAACAATAAGACAACATACCAAAATCTGTGGGATGTAGCTAAAGCATTACTTACGGTAAATTTTCTATCTTTAAAATTTTACATCAATAAAATAGAGAAAGCACATCAATAAATTGGTAACACAATTTTTAAAAATTAGGGGGAAAAGCAAATTTAAATACCCAATTAAATACCAAATTAGAAATCCTGAAAATCAAAAGAGAGATTAATAAAATTGAATGCAAAAAAACCCCACCAAACTAATAAATAAAAGTAGAATCTAGTTTTTGTGTGGAGAAAAAAATTACCCAATAAAACAGATAGAAAGACTAGTGGTTAATTTGATTTAAAAAAGAAAGAAGAAAACCAGTATCAGAAAAATGTGAATGTACCACCAATAAAGATAAAATCAGAACAATTATAGTCATTTTGCCCAATTACATGCCAATAAATCTGACGATCTAAATGAAATGGGTATTTGCAAAAATAAAGATATGAATTGCCCAGATTAACAGAAAAGGAAATAGAATTTTTAAAAATAATCTTAGAAAAAGAAATTGAAAAGTCATCAATGAGCTCCTCAAGAAAAATCCCCAGGACAAGATGAATTCACAAGTGAATTCTACCAAACATTTTTTTTAAAAAAATTAATTCCAATACTGTATAAATTATTTGAGAAAAATAGGCAAAGGAGTAGTCCATCAAATTCTTTTTATGACACAAATATGGTGCAGACACCTGGAAGAGAAGAGCAAAAACAGAGAAAGAAAACTATAAACCAATTTCCCTAATGAATATTGATGCAAAAAATTAAATATAATACTAGCAAGGATACTATAGCAATATATCACAAAGATCATACACTACGACCAGGTGTGATTTATACCAGGAATGCAGGATTTGTTCAATATTTAAAAAAACCTATCAGCATAATTAACCATATCAATGACAATAACAACAAAAATCATATGATAATATCAATGGATTCAGAAAAGGCCCTTAACAAAATAATATCTATTCCCATTTAAAACACTAGAAAGCATAGGAATCAATGGCACCTTTCTTAAAATGATAAGTAGTATCTATCTAAGACAGATAGTGGCAAGCATTACCTTGTAATGGGGATAAACTTGAACCTTTCCCAATATGATCAGAAGTGAAGCAAGGATGTCCATTATCAATCACTATTATTCAATGTTGTACTAGAAATGTTAGCTATGAGGGGCAGTTAGATGGTGCAATGCATAGAACACTGGCCCTGGAGTCAGGAGGAGTTGAGTCCAAATTTGGCCTCAGACACTTGCTAACTGTGATGCTAGGCAAGTCACTTAACCCCACTTGCCATCACACACACACACACACACACACACACACACACACACACAAAGGAATGTTAGCTATAGTAATAAAACAAGAGATATTAAAGGAATAAAAAGGGGCAATGAGGATACAAAAGTATCACTCTTTGCAGATGATATAATGATATACATAGAGAATCCTAGAGAATCAACTAAAGAATTAGCTGAAACAATTGACAACTTCAACAAAGTTGCAGGATATAAGCTAAACCCACAGAAACCATGAGCATTTCTCTATATTACCAACAAAATCCAGGAGCAAGATATAGAAAGAGAAATTTCATTTAATATAACTGCAAATAACATAAAATATTTGGGAGTCTACCTGCCAAGACAAACCCAGGAACTATATGAGAAAAGGAGAAAATTTGGAACTCAAAAGCTTGTGGAACTGAATGTTGTAAACTAAAAATAAATAAATTTTTTTTAAAAAATTTAAATGGTGAGCAGAATGGTTTCAGACAAACCTGGGAAGACTTATACAAACTCATGCAAAGTGAAGTGAGCAGAACTGGGAGATCATCCTACATGGTAACAGCAATATTACATGATGATCAACTGTGAATGACTTATCTATTCTGATCATTATTGTGATCTAAGACAGTTCCAAAAGACTTATGATGAAAAATGCTATTCATCTCCTGAGAAAGAACTGATGAAGTATGACTGCAGGTTTAAGCATATTTTTAAACTTTATTTTTAAGGGTTTTTTTTTAACAATATGACTAATATGGAAATATGTTTTGCATGATTTCAAATGTATAATTGATTATCACATTTCTTGCCTTCTCAATGCATGGGGGAGGTGTCAGAAAGAGGTAGAGAATTCAGAACTCAAAATCATTTTTTTTAAAGGCAAATAAAAATAATTTTTAAAAAAATAACAAAAAAATATTAAAAATCATTTTGGTGTGGAAACTCCTTGATGAAATGACTCTCATTTCTGCTACAACCCCTCTATCAATCTTAAAGACAAAACAAGATAGTTTTGTAACTTTCTCTATATTACTGGGACTGTCCTGCCTTCTAGCTGCTTGCTTTCTTGGTCATGAGGGCTAGGCTAATTCAATACTCTCTTCTCATTTACAGAGAAACAAAACTGTAAGGATGGATCACTGTTGATGGGAAACTTTGAACAGATGTGCAACTGCAGCTATACAAAGGTCAAAGAATGGACCTGATAAGATGAACTCATGAAATCATTAGAGCAAATAGGATTGTTAGGTTAGCAATATAATAATCTCTTTTTGTTTTATTTTGTTTTCATTAGGAATTTCCTAGTAAAGAAATATTCTTTTTTATTTTTAGTATTAAAATCACATATCTATTTTGAATGTCAGGAAATATGGTGTAATATGTTGGTCTAAGACTAATTTTTTGCCAAATTGTTTTTCATTTTCCCCAGTAGTTCTTATTAAATAGTAAGTTCTTTTGTAAGTAATTTGTTTTCAGATTTATTAAATGCTAAGGCATAATTTTATTTTTTTTAATTCTCTTAATTTGTTCCTGTATCAAACTTCTTTCTTCTTAACCAATATCAAATAGTTTTGATGACTGCTAATTTATAATATAGTTTGAAATCTGAAAGTATTATTCTCTTTTCATTTCTACATTTTGTTATTTCCTTCGATTCTAGATCTTCTCTTCTTGCAATAAATTTTATTATTATTTTTAATCAAGCTCTATAAAGTATATCTTTGATAGTTTTATTGGCATGGCATTAAAGCAATGAATTAACTTTGGTAGCATTACAATTTTTATTCTATTGGCATGGTCGAACCATGAGCACTGAATATTTCTCGAGCTCTTTGTCATTTCTTTATGAAACACTTTGTAAACTGAATTTATATGAGTATTTTAGGTGTTTTGGTATATGTACTGCCAAATATCATATCTTGAAACTCTTTTAAAAGAGATATCCCTTTCTATTATAATTTCTTATGTTTTGTTGACATTATAAAGTATTGAATTTTTAGGGGTTTTTTTGTCTGAAACTTTGCTGAAGCTACTGTCTCAAATAGCACCTCTGCTGATTTATTAAAATTCTCTAAGTAAACCATTATGTCAGCAGTAAATGGGAATAGTTTAACTCCTCTTATTGCCTGTTTTTACGTCTTTAATTTGATAGTTTTGTTTTCTTGCTGCTGCTAACATTTGTATAACTATTTTAAAAAAAATCATGCAAAGATGTGCATTCTTGCTTTACTCTTCTATTTACTGGGAAATCTAGTACATCTCCATTGCATGTGACGTTTGCTTCTGATTTTAGGTAGAAAATTTTTTATGTTAAGAAAGATCTTTCTTTACCTGTACAAGTGATACAAAAGTCAATATAGTTCTATGTTATTAAAGCTTTGTACTTTGTTTCTTATAAGCAAGAGTGTAGGGTTTCATTTTTTAATCTAATCTCATTTTATTTCATTGGATTGTGTAATCATTCACATTTAAAGTTATTAAAGCTGTCTCTAACAACTTTTTTTTTCTGAATTAGGATTTTTGGTTTCCCTTCCTCTTTGCTTATACCTTTCTCCCTCTGATTATTTTTTATTAATCCACTTCAACACTTTAAAGCAGCCCTTTCCTTAACAGGCTCTCTTCTCTTCTCCCTCCACTCCCATCCCCAACCCCCCGCCCCCCCAACTTGTCAATCCTTTCCCAATTTTTGGAGTTTTATTGATTCCTTTTCTTTTCTTTAGTTTCTTTTTATTTAGTCATCAAATTCTTCCCCTTTCTCCCCTCCTACTTAAGTGATTTAAATAAAAATCCCCCATCCTATACTTCTCATTCCTTTTTTTCCCCCTACACCTTTCTCTGAAGATTTGTTTCTAATTCCACTTTCAACTTTTCATTCTTTGATTCAAGGGTGTTGTACTCATTCTTTAAAGACTTTAAAAGACTTTAATGTCTTTGCATTCCTCATGGAATTAATTCTCACGACTCTTAATGTGCCAAGTTTGAGTTCCTTCTTCTAAACAATTTCTGTTATTTTCTTGTGGATTTTGTTCCCTCATTCCCTCTTTTTTTCAGTTGTACTTCTCTCCTATTAGTGTCAAATTCTGAGGGAGGTAATGAGGATGGAATCATTGCTCCATAGTAAAAATTTACCTGTGTCCCAAATGGTGTGGTCCAGTTCTACTCCCTGCTTTAACTATGATCATTTTTCTTTCTCATTTACCATGCAATCTCCTCCCTCATTTTATGCTTTTCTACTTGTAAGAATGTCAATTATCTCCCAACAGTGATGATGGCCCCTCCTCCTGAGGCAGGGTGTTGTCCATTGGGTCACAACACTTCTTGGAAGAAGCATTCTCCCTGTGCATCAACTTCCCTGTGATTTAGACCTATTGTAAGGTCCTCATCTCCCATTACAGAATCTCTCCTTCCATGGGACTGTTCTTTAGTGGCACCCTCTGCACAATTAAATCAAGATTTCTCCCTTTCTATCTCCATTCCAATCCCTCCCCTCTGCTACCTCACCAATTCTGCCTTAGCTCCTTTTCTAGCTCAGAGACTTAGAGGAGTTATTTTCCTGTTGTTCACCATGGACTTGATTAGGGCCTACAACACCTTTCCTCTATTTTCCCTCTCCCATTTTGTCTCACAAAATACATCGATTCATCTGGAAGACAGATTACAGGGTTCATGCAGTCCTTTGCCTAAATCCAAACTGTGAAATCCGGCATATTGTGAATGGCAAAAGGCCACATTTGAGGACCTAGAGGATCACATGTGGCCTCAAGGCTACAGGTTTCCCACCCCAGCCCAGGGTCTACACCATTTCAGACCTGGTCCAATATCACTTATTTCTCCAAGTTCTGCTTTCATCTTCATCCTTTTTTCTTTTTCCAAAAGAATAACTTCACAAGTAGCTTTTCCTTTCTAGGCTTTTTTTCTCTTTTAAGAGTCTCTAGAGATGGGGTAATTTTATGACTTTTGCTTTCCTTGTTAGTTTCATTATTTTGTGTGCGTTTCTGTGGTTTACATTTGCAAACAGAATAATATGCTTAGTCTTTTTTCCCCTAGGAGCACTTCAACCACCATTCTTTTATCAAAGTCCATTTTTGTTTTTCCATTGATTAGACTAAGGATTATAGGGCATGTTATCTTGATTTACATCTTAAGCACCTTTGACTCTTGCAGTTACTGGTTGGTGAATAAACTTATGTTAATTGAATTTCCTTTACTTCATATCTGAAGGTTGCTTGCACAATTTGTTGCCATCAGAATTATTAAATTTACCCACTATGTTCCTCAGAAATTGAAACATAGTTCTCCCTTTTTTCCCCCCTGTATGCAACCTGTGAAGTGTGGTTTGTTTCAATTGGTGACTCATTTTTTATATTCAGAATATATTTTTATTTTCAGAACATATTCTTGTATTATTTTTTGCATTATAGTATTTAGGTTTTTTGACTTTTCATGTTCTTCTGAGACCTCTGATCCTGAAGTTGTCTTTACACATAACAGCTTTGAGATCTATGTTTTGCTTGCTCTACAAATTGTGTTCTTTTATTATTACTTTCTGCTTTCCTTTTTCCAGATTGTCCTTCACTTCAATGTATTTGTAGTCCTAATGTTTTCTTATTTCTTTGGACTTGCCAGGTTTTCTATTTACTAATTATTCTACCTATGTCTGTTATACAGAACATAAATACTATTTATCCTCTAAATTTTTCTCTCAAAGTTCTGGTTTGTTTCTTAAGTGCCCAAGTCACTCTCCCAGGTAAACTGCCAACTCAGGATTTCACCTGGTCCCCAGGAAGATGACTAATCCTCTGCACTTTGAATATAATCTCCTTAAAGGCAGGGAAAATCTTTTTTGCTTTAAAGTCTTTGATCCAGTATTTATCATGGTACCTTGAACTGTGGTAAGTACTTTATAAAATATCTATCAATCTTTTGCTACTGTGGGGACTTCCTTAATCAATGCTGTGGCAATTTTTCTGCAACTGATAATCTTAGAAAATCGTCTGGGTCACTGAGCAGCCCAGTGATTTCCTAAAGGTCATACAACTAATACATGTCAGAGATGGGATTCAAATCTAGATTTTCCTGACTCAAATGCTGGCTTCCTATCTGCTACACCATACTGTTTTTCATAAACTGTATAAGTATTATTCCAAGCTGAATAAGGACTCTCTAATAAGACAGAGGATATAAAAATTTCCTTCATTTCCTTTAGCTAGAAGGAAAATTTCCATTTCACAACACAAGTAGCAACCAGGCACGGCACACAAGCTAAAAATGCTTTTAATTCTCATAGTATTCTTCACAAGATGAACTAGTATTTTTTGCGGCAGGATTCCCCTCACCTCTACCCCAGACTCTGTACAGAAAATTGCCCATTTACAATGCCCATGTTGTGGTTTCTTCTGGGAAAGTGCTGCTTTAACCTAAACTTGTCCTCCTTTATCTGCACATCTGTCAGGACTTAACAAGTTCTGTAATAGAATGCTGACAATCCTCATTCACACTGACATATACGGTAACCCTTAATCTCCAATCTTTTCACCCAAGAAGCAAAAATTTGCTTACCTTCTTCTGTACTTGTTTAAACTGTTTCTTGATAAAAATATTACGTCCTTTTATTTGTGTAGAGGCTAACTTTTTCAAGCATTTGGGGACTCCTGGTTCTACCATATGGTGAACAAATTTTTCACACTAAGTACATATTCTTATGTTTTATGTTTCAAGTATGTATCTTACTAGTGTAAATTCTAATAGGAGGAAACAGAATTCATTTTATTCTTTATAACTTACCTATAAGCATAAGAAATGATACTCTGAATACGTAACCACCTGAAAAACTATCCTATTTACATGCATGGTAGATACCAATTTCTAAATATACCTAGTATTTCTAAGATAACAAACTTAATAAAAATATTCAACACATGAGTGCGAATCAAGATTTAACTTTTTATTGAACTTCTGCTTTACATATTTACTGTGTTTCTGTGTGTTTGAGGGTAGGCTTTTTTTTGGTATAGCAGAACAAGAAATCATTAGTGAACTGCAGCTACACTTCTTTCCAAAACAAATTAATTCTAATAAAGTTCACTTAGTCTACTCTTCCACAGATGTATGACTTCTGTAGGATTTTCCTTTTTACTCTGTCCAAAATCTTGACCAAGATGGCAAAAATTTTAAAATTAAACCTATTCAAATGCAGACAAAGAAAACAGTCTACTGTAAGGCTAACAAACTTTTTTTTTTTAATATAAATTTGTTCAGATGAACCAGGCACAGAAAAGTTTGTATACACAATATGCAAAGTCATTTATCAAGCTTCTTCCAAACTAGTCATCTTATACATCCATAATTAAACATTCATTCTTGAAATTTTTAACACATAGAGAAACTGATAATCTCTCAATCAGACTTCAAAAAGGCTTAAAAGGCAGTGGGGCTCCCAACTGCACTAGGGAACTGTAATTAACTTCAGCTATGCAAGATAGTATTTTTCCTTCTTCCTTTCTGCTGTGTACAAAGGTTGAAATAACAGTGAAGAATATGCTACTCCAGAGGAACCTAGAACATTCTCAAGAAAAACAGGTGCTACGGTGAAGCATTAGTATCCAAAACTTCAGATTCATTATTTAATATACCCCAATACATGGCTATCATCAAACTCTGGACATTAGTAATAGGTTGAGAAAGCGATGGTTAGGGTCCCTATCTCAAACATATCAATTTTGTGGTAAAAATAAGCATACCAAGAAACATTTGGCAAATTTTTCTAAACTAATAATCACAAATTCTCAAACAGAACATATCTTTTATAATTGTATCACTTTTTATATTTTCATTACTTATCCTTCCCCTTACTTGCAAATTGGACTTAAAGTAAAAAATTCTACTTAAACTTAACATGGTTAACTGTTTACCATACATTTTTTAAAAATTGCTAAAAACACAATTCTGAAATCTCCTTTTGATTACACGTTATACTTAAAATCACTGCTATGGAAAAATTAAACTCTTCTCTTATTCCAGAATGAACTGTTGATGTTGTGAGAATTCTTTCCCTCAGCCTATTTTCTACTATGAAGATTAAGAGTATGAAGTATGCATAACTAATCTGTAATAGATTAGTATCCATGCTTGTTCCACATAGGTACGGCAATAGGACCCTGAGGTGCCCTTTCAACAATGACAAACTCATCAGGGTTGCCATATGCCTCATAGTGGATCAACAAGTCTTGTATTGCACGTTCCTCAACCTAAAGAGGGAAAAAAGAGGAAAAAATTAAACTCAAGTTAAAAATTGTAGAAGTCAAGTAGAGAGATAACTATTGCTAACTCTGTAACAGTCACTTTAAAAAAAATATGGAGTGCTAACACTGACAAACTAAGACTGTAACCTTCCTGAGGACAAGCTGTATCTAGTTTGTCTCTTTTCTGCACATTACCTTGCATGTGATAATCATCTGGCGAATTCAGTTTAAAGTGTTTTCATTAGAAAAAAGGAAAAAACCTCCTCACAATTTAAAGTTTCTAAGTTATATATCCCAAATGCCCTCCCATTAATATTTACACTAGGGGACCATTTAGTTCTATTTTTATGTGTTTTTAACCACTTTTAATCTGACAGACTGATCTGAAGGATTGATTCTGTCTGTAAAACAGTAATTTCCTAAAGAGTTAATGGTAAGGGACAGCTAGGTGGCACAGGGAATAGAGCACGGGCCCTGGAGTCACAAGGACCTGAGTTCAAATGCAGCCTCAGACACTTAACACTTACTAGCTGTGTGACCTTGGGCAAGTCACTTAACCCCAACTGCCCTGCCTTCTCCCCTCCAAAAAAGAAAAAAAAAGAGTCAATGGTAAGCTTTCAGATGTTCCCTTACCTGGATCAGGGCCAGTGGTTTTTCTCGAATCCTATTAAGAGCTGCCTCCTGTTGTAGCTCTTCTTCCACAATAGCTGCAAAAGTGACAGGTGCATTCACAGGAGGGGAGGTCAGTGATGAGGACAGCCAAGGACTGTAAGAGAGAAACTGTTGTGAATTTTCATTTATCACTCAAAGCAAGGTCATAAAATATGTTCTTCAGGGACAGGCAACTTGATACAGGTCTTAAAGCCAGAGAGACCTGAGCTCAAGTCCTCTACCTGACACATACTGGGTGACCCTGGGGAATTCACTTAACCTCTCTGTGCATTTGAGAACTCTAAGACTCTTAACTACAAAGATGCCAATAACGTAACCTAGAAGAGGGAGTTTCCACACCCAGCATTTCCCAATACCAATGAAATCATAGGTCATAATGATGATGATATTAGCAATAGCAGCTAGCACTTCCACAGCATTCTAAGGTTTGCAGGGCAGCAGGTGGTGCAATGGATAGAGCGCTGGGCCTGGAGTCAGGAAGACTCACCTTTGTGAGTTCAACTCTGGCCTCAGGCACTTACCAACAAGGTGACCCTAGACAAGTCACTTAACCCTGTTTACCTCAGTTCCTCATCTGTAAGATGAGCTAAAGAAGCTAAAGACAAACTAACTACTCCAGTATTTTTTCCAAGAAAAACCCTAATGGGGTCATGAAGAATCAGATACAACTGAAAAACAACTAAGGTTTGTAAAGCAAATAGGTCCAGTCCCTAACCTCTTGTTATATACTACTCTTGAGCAGTGCTCAAGTATTAATACTAATACTTTTTAGCTATTTTCACAAAATGAGCAAGTTGGAACAGAGTTTTTCTTAACAGCTTTAAAAGTGATGAGGTAATAGACAGGAAAAGGAGCACTAAGTGGCAACTATCATTCTATTCATGACTAAACAGGAATGGAATATAAGGGTATCAGCCAGGAACAGGAACGTAAGAGAACTCATCAAACAAGACAGTATTCTTCAAGTCACACAATCGCATTTCTTATCCCCTCCTTCTATTAACATCTATTTGCTATGGTTAGTTACCATCCCAACTTTGGAGAGTCTAAAAAGCAGTTAGAACCAGTTAATTTAATCTTACTTTGGACTCTCTAGCTGTGGCAAATCTGAAGTATGGTCACCTTCGGGGCCTGGGTTACTTCGTGTTGAATATCTACAAAACAAATGCCAAAAGCAGTTATAAAAATAATCTGGCACTAAATACTGACAAATACATCACAGAAATTCTAAGTCAATGAGAAAGAGAACATATCAGTATAATAAGCTCCAGAGAGTCAAAGATCTATAGTTAGAAGATTATGCAATGCCACCCTTTCATTTCATAAAGAAACTGAGGCCCAAAATATTCATATGGAATGACATGTCTAATATATAAAGTTATGTAGTGGCAGGGCTATGCTAACTACCAGTGAGGAATGCTTTATACCATACAAGCCTGACTTCTCATCGAAATTTGAGTGAGAAAGCCAACAAAGGAACATTCATACATTCATATCTCCTATAAATGTAAAAATATTATTGAAGGCCCTGCAGAAAATGGTTAGTCTTAAAGCATGGAACAATATTGACAATCATAAACTCTTTGGGTTTTTTTGCTAACAATATTCAAACGCATAGTGATGAACTACATTTCTATTGCATTGTCTCATCACGTCAAGAAGATGACACTAAGTTCTTAGCATCAGATATAGGACTGAAAGACACTTTGGAGATCATATGGCCTAACTTCTTCCTTTTACAGATGAGAAAATTAAGGCCCCAGAAGATTATATGACTTGTTTATGATCACAAAGGTACTAAGTGGTAAAGAATCTTCTGCCTCCAAATGTAATGCTTTTTCTTCTGCACCAACTGCTTCCAAGAAAATAACCAGAGAAATGAAAGCTATGGGAGGTCCTCTAATAATGATAATGATGCTAATAATATTAACAGCTAGCATTTACATAGCACTTTAAGGTTTGCAAAGCTTTCTACATAACTGACTTCATTTGCTACTCACAACAATCTTGGGATATTATCATCCTTTTGCAGATGAGGAAACTGAAGCAGGCAGAAGCTAAGTTACACATCCAATGATATAGCTAGTTAAGTGTCTGAGACTGGATTTGAACTTGAGTCTTCCTGACTCTTAAGTCCTGCCATTCATCCACTGTGCCACCCACTTACTCCCAGCTGGAAATATTCCCAAGTACAAGTGCAGTAATGCACTGTGTGTCTGTTCTTTGAGGACCAACCTTAGCCCTGGTTCAGAAAAATTCATGACTATCAGGTAACTTTTTAAAAGCCATGTACTAATTTTGAGATGGAGAGGTTGTAGACTGTACTGATAGAGAGAGCACCCACTCTGATGAAATCACAAGTCTTTAAAAGTGATGGAATTATTCACAAGGCAACTTTTATTTCAGTGATTTGGTACATCCTCCTTGACTCGGTTCACAGTCCTTTTATGCTCTTTCATCTGGTTTTGTTCATGCTTCCTAAGTTCTCTGTATAGTATGGTTTCCATGGTATTCTATTCTCAATATGTTGTTCTTATTCAGTTGTGTCCAACTCATTGTGACCCCAACTGGGGTTTTCTTGGCAAAGATACTGAAATGGCTTGCCGTTTCCTTTTCCAGCTCATCTTACAGATGAGGAAACTGAGGCAAAAAGGGTACAGTGACTTGCCCAGGGTCACACAGCCAGTAAATCTGAGGCCAGATTTGAAATAAGGAAGAGAAGTCTCCCTGACTCCAGGCCTGGCACTCTCTCCACTACACCACCTAGCTGTCCCAATTCTCAATTCAGTATGGTTTAAATAGGATGGCTTCCCATAAGATAGAGAATTGAAATTGATTCAGTAACCCAGAAGTAATCTGACTAGTATAGAAACAGAAGAGACTGTCACTTCCCTTGTGCTGCATATCATATTTCTAATAATGCAGCGCCTGCATACATGCACACACAGCTAGACCACATTCTGGACCCACTGAACAAAGAGTCAACTAAAACCTTAGATTGTTTTGTTTTTTTTTTAAATAAAATAAGGTTAGGTCACTCTCCTACCACATGGGGCCACTGCCTGGTCTGTCACTCTCAAAGGAATACCAGAATGTTACCAAACCAATTACCTAAAAAGCCAAGAGTAGCAACCACAAATTAACCAATAGGATGTGTATTACAAATCACATTTGGTCAGCTGACATATCTTCAAATAAATTTGGAAGAGATAAATAACACAAAATTAATGAAATCACAAGTAATTTTCTTAGATTTTCATATACTACAAACCTGTCACATTATAGTCTTTTTAATCACCTAAAATTTATGCAGGAATATTAAAGTGCCTCAATCTATAATTAAATAAAATTTTAAATGCACTTTCAACTAACAATTTATATTATCCTTCCCTTAAACTGCTATGATACCTTGTACTTTAGAAGGGTCCCAATGTTCTGCACAAGCTCCACTTTTGTAGGAGCAAGTCCTAACAAACTGAAAAAGCTTCAAATGGCAGGCCCAAAAACAAACTGTAGTCCAACAACTAGCTTAGCTAAAGGCAGAGAAGTTCACTGCAAAAAGTTCACTGTCCACTCAAAGAATTTTTTATCCAACTACAGAAACCCTGGAAACTATGGCAAAAAGTTTGAAATCCACATTTATTAAATTTTGAGTCTTTTAAAACACTGAAGTAATAGGAATCATTATGTTTAGGATCTAATAATAACAAAAACAATTGCCTCAACTGATGATAATCTCCTTAAAGTTTTAGTCTTTTAAAAGCAAAAGTTAAAAAAAAAAATTAACATCAAAATTTTAAAGTACCTAACCTGATTTTTCTTCAAATTGATTTACACTGTAATAAAACTTGAGAACTAGATTTTAGGAATTAGCAACTAAATTAACTATAAACAAAGAAATTAGAAATGGTATAATCAAATATTTTTTCCCTTTTTTCCTCACTAGTGGTTTCTATCACTAAAGAGAAACTCAAAATTCTTATTTTCTCTTGAGATTTTAAAAATGAGTGTCAAATCAAGGGGGGGAAAAGCCCATACAAGTTAGTAACTAGCCTGAGGCAGAAATGCACAACTGTTTTTACTAAAAGTTGAAGTATAATTACATAATTTATAAACATGAAAAATTAAGATCTATACTACATCAAGTAAATTCTAAGCTGAGGAATATCTTAACATAGATGTCAGAAAAAACTTGTGCAAATGAGAGTGCTGCAGTTTTTAAATGTTCATCAACTAAGTTTATAAGAATAAACAAAAGCTGCAGACATTTCTAAAACGCACAAGAATACAATGCTATTCTTAAAACTATTTACTAGTCTCGAAAAATCATGCTTTCTATAATGATCAGGAATTCAAGTCATTTGTGGAATTTCCTGAGATGCTTGAAAAAAATGAAAAAAACGAATTACTATAATTTATGTTACTTCATTTCCAACTAATTATCCACTATTTCCCTACTCAAAACCTTTACACTTCAACCTGAACGATTTACTCTTTCATAACCAAATATGCCACGAGCATTCCTTTATCCACACTTTTGCTTTCTGCTAACCTAGAATACTTTCCAGCTTTCCTCTCCATTTGTCTAAGTCATTCCCTTTCTTTTCAGCTCCAATGAATTACCTATAAACCACTCATCTGGCAACTGAGTATCACGTGATCTTTGTGCAATCTTTTGTGTCGCTATCATATTATACAAGCAGCACTTAATGATTTTGAAATTTATGTTTAAGTACTGTATTGATATTCAACTTATCTGTGTTTTCTTTCCCCAAACAAACAATGCGTGCTTTCAGAACAGGGATCCTTGATTATCTGGTTTTGTTTTTTTTTTACCCTTTCCAGGGTGGGTTCTAGCACAATATTTTGCACAGAGCAAGCATTCAAAAAGTATTTCTTCAACGAATCAGTTTTCTATTTCACATACTAAAGTCATGATGTTAAATTTTAATTAGACCCATTTATGTCAATATATTGTTGCTCAATCATGTCTGACTTGTCATGACCCTGTGGGATTTTCTTGGCAAAAATACTGGAGCGGTTTGTCATTTCCTTCTCTGGCTCATTTTACAGATGAGGAAACTGAGGCAAACAAGGTTAAGTGATCTGCCCAGGATCACACAAGCTAGTAGGTGTCTAAGGCCAGATTTAAGACAGGAAGAGTCATCTTCCTAATTCTAGGCCTGGCACTCTATCCAATAAACCACCCAGCTGTTCCCTCTGTCAATAGATTTGACATGATAAAAGAAAACAAAATAACCCAACCTGTATTTTAATAATACTCTTCCTACTATTCCTGCATCTATGAATACCATATAGCTATTTAAAATAGCTCACAGTTATTGAATACCCAAAAGATTTGACATTGTATTATGTTTTACTAAAATAGCAGAGTACAAATTTATTTTCTAAAATTGGAAAAGCTACTAAATAAGCAGTCACATAAAAGTAAAAAATCAGTAGTCTTAAAACTATAGTATACTCTAGAGATCAATCACAGAACAAGTATTTGGTCCTAGTTCCATTTAAATTAAAATTCTTAGATGCAATGTTATTTATCCAATTAAGAAAACTTCCAGGGATAGTATTTAAAAAGTTTAAGCCAAAGTAAAATATAAACAGTAATTTATATGCAACATTAAAATCTGTTCTGAGAAATCCAATTAGTCACTATATTAAAAGCCATTATGAAAGTTTATTTCTCATATCAGCAATGCAATTCTAACATTTAAAAGCATCAATTTTTTGGTGTATAAGCAATGTAATAGAGAGAAACCATTTTTCCTTGCATGGGATGGCACCATACAAGACTGTTCAGTTTTCAAATGCAATTTGATAGATATGAGAGACTTGTGGTAAAGCATGAGGAAGGATGGGGAAGGTGGGGAGATCCAAAAGAAATTAGACCAAAATATTTAAAATCTCAAAGAATTAAAAGCATTAAGTTTTTTGTTTTGTTTTTGCCTAAAGAAAAGGAAACTAAAGTAAGTGCACCTTTCACAGAGCAGACACTCAAGTATTTATTTGATTATACCATGACCACTACAGAGTTATTATATTAATTTATAACTTTAAGAGTTCTCTACTTTAAGATTTAGGCGAGGGGCAGCTAGGTGGCGCAGTGAGTAGAGCACAGGCCCTGGAGTCAGGAGGACCTGAGTTTAAATACGGCCTCACACACTTGACATACTTACTAGCCATGTGACCTTGGGCAAGCCACTTAACCCCAAATGCCCTCCAAAAAGAAAAAAAAAAATTTAAAAAAGATTTAGGCGATATGTAAGAAAGTATTCTGTGGAATTTGTACACTATTAATATATTACAGAGGAAGGAAAATTTTACTTTCCCAGAAATCTTCAAAAAATAAAAAAAGTAAAATAGAGCTATAGTGTTATAAGTAGATTTTATGAGTTCTGGAGGTCCTTCCAGCTGCAGGGGATATACTGAACATGAATTCAAATCCCACCTCTGCCACCTGAATAACCCCAATCAAAGTAATTTGACTTTTCTGGGCCTGTTTCCTCATTCATAAAGCTTTTAGGTGGCCTCTACGGTTCTGAGCTCTAGAATCCAATAAATGTACTTTTTTTATTAACAAACTCAAGAATTCTCAATATTTCAAGTCACTGTTATAAAAATACATTTCTCCCATAGCATGAAATGGACATAATATCAGCTCTGCACAGCAAAACATTCATTTGAGGGCACCTCAAATTTCAAAAATAGATAAAAATTATGGCTTAGGGTACCTTAGTGAATCTGATCAATAATCATTTATTAAGAGTCTATGCACCAGCCACTAGGGATAGAAAAGACAAAAATGAAATAGTCTCTATCCCTCAAAAGCACTGAGGAGACAACATGTACAACATACACATAAAACTATATACAAAATAAATTTAAGAAATTTGTGCGGGAAGATACTAACAACTAGAGATCAAGAGAGACCCAAAGTAGGAAGCGGCAGTTAAGCATGTTTTAAAGGAAACTGGAAGCTCTAAGAAAGATAAGGATGAAGTTCCTTTGAGGCATGGCCAACAACTTGTGCAAAAGCACAAAGATGGGAGATGAAGTCTCCTGGGTAAGAAACAGAAGGCTAGCTTAATTGAAAAGCAAAGTAGGTGAGAGGGAATAATGCATAAAAATGTTGGAAAGGTATGTTGGACTGACATTTTAAAAGCCAAATGGAGGATTTCACATCATGTTTGCTCTATTATGATTTTTGGAAGGTATAATTTGACAGACAAATATTAAAATGTTCCATTTACTTAGACAACTAATAAAAACCAGCCTTCAACAAGTTTGTATTAACTAAGTACCTGTGCTTTGAAAACTAGTCACTTCAGTGCTTCTAAGTGATTCAGTTTTCTCATCTGTATGTCAGAACAGTTGTTGTCTAAGTTGCCTTCTAGTTTGAAATGTAATAAATATGACTAAGACTGGATTATTAGAATATCTTCTATTTATTATAAATGTTACTTACATGTCAGAACAAAGCTGTATTTTATAGTATTTTATTATGAGAAAGCTTGCCTAACAAAGTTACTTTTGACTATAGAGACATTATCCTTCTACATGTATTTGTTCTTTAAAACTTCACATATGAAATGTCTGGAGACAAAATTCAACAGTGAGAATGAGAAGGGAGAAAAGAAAACACTCAAGAATTGTTTTCAGAGAGAATTTTCTTAAAAATTAGCATGAAAATGTTCATTTTTAGAATAATAGGCTCATCTCACTCCTGAATACAACATTTTCAAAATACAAGGATGTGAAAGCTCCTCAAAACACTGCAGAACATAAAAAAAAATTCCTGGGTGGAAAATGAAAATTATTATTCTATTACCTTACAGATTTTAAAGCTTGAGAATTTTCAATTCCTTTAAAGCAAACTTTTTTGACATGATTTCTTGGAGTCTTATTTGTAACAGATTTTTTTTCTTCTAGTAAGAGATCTCGGAATGACTTGGATGAAGTTGAATTGAGAGAAGACATCCTATAAAAGAAGAAACACAAACATGTTGAATTATTTTTTAAAACTACTTCTATGAAAACACAGAATATGTTCCAACAAAATTAGAATCTAAACAATAATCTTAATATTGACATTTCACAGTTATGTGTTTTTAAAAAGTGATTCAGTGATCTTGTATTAAATAATAAATTCAAAGGAATATCCTAACTTCTAAAAAGTGAGTTTGTGAGTCAATAAGCATTTATTAAACACCTATGATGTTCTAAGTACTGTGCTAAGCACTGGGGTCACAAAGAAAAGAAGAAAAAAAAAGAGAGCTTGACATCATATTTAGGGATATAAAAGGATTAGGAGATCAAATGTAAAGAAAAGCTAAAGCAATGGGAAAGCATTTCACAGCAAAACTTCCAGTAAGCCTGAATTCAATATTCTAGTATAACTCTGTCTTTTGGGGGGAAAAAAAGGTTTTTATGACTAAAGGCCGGAACAAACAGATACAAGCAAGAAGAAACAAAGACTATAGCAAATGTTCTGATAAGTTATTTCACCACAATGATGAAATGTAAACAGATTACATATATGCAAGTACATGCATATAATATATAATTAGAGATATTATATGTGTGTCCACATATTTATCCTATATTTCCTTTTATATTCTTTTTTTGCCCCTCAAAATATATTTCTTGTCAAGTTCTCTAAAGTACCCTTTTGATAGTTTGGTATAGCATTACAATTGTAAATTGAGTTTGGAAATATTGTCTTCAACAGTTTTTTAAAGCATCAATATGCCATGCTGAAGTGGGCTTTACAATGATGACTAAGTCATTAAGAATCAATTCAGTATATTCTGTGTAAGAAGTCAAATATATACTTTAGAAATATTTTCATCAGAAAGTTATTATTTAGAAAACTCTACTTAAAAAAACGAATCACTCTAAGAGTTCTACATAGTTTTATTGTAGTTGTCAGCATTTATCAAATACAAAAAAATCAACTTCTATTTCTCTAACAAGTACTTCATTTTATCAACTAGGACATGAAAGGCTTTGAGATCACAAACAAACAGTATTTAAACAAAAAAACTAACTTATTCTGACCGAAAGGAAAGTGACCATGTATTTATGGGAAAATCTGAAGTGATGAAAGGAACTGATTACAACCAGTTTACTCTCTCATTTCCTCAGACCTAAACTAAGGAAATTCTTTACTGTTCTGCACATGTGGGGGACTGATATTCTGTACAACTTAGGATTCACCTTCTCTACTCTCTGTATTTCTTAGTACAATCTACCTTTTTTTCCTTTCCTACGATCTCTGCTATACAGGATGTCTCTAAAGTCTTAGTGTACTTTTACACTTAAAGAGGCACTAAGATTTTAGGAACACTTCATACAGATAAAAAAAAAAAGGGGAGAGAGAGAAACTGACTACATGGGGGAGGAAGTATACAGTGGGATTGCTGTTTTGGAGTGGTGGGTAGGGGGAAAACAGAGAGAAAATTTGTAACTCAAAATCTTGTGTAAATGAATGATGTAAACTAAAAATAAACAAAAGTTAATTAAGACAATTTTTAAAAGAGACTACAAATGCAGAATGTGTTCTATGATAATGATTTCAGCTTTTTTTTTTTACTAAAATTTTTCTTTAGAAAAACATTAGAAGTTTTCTAAGTAAAGGATATTTTATAAATGTTAACCAAATAAATCCCCAAAATGTGAAATTCATACTTTGAAAAAAAAAACAATCATGGACTAAGGGTACTAAGTTGTGGACTAAGGTTACATTCATAAATTACTTGGAAAACTTTACAAAATATGCCCTGTGAAGTATCAATTCCCCTTTGATTAGTTTTATGATTAAGTGAAAGTGAGGCATGAATTCACCTAATTCCAACATAATCACCAAACCACAATCCCACATAATATAAAAGATGTAAAAGTAAGAAAAATAATGAAAATGATAATGATCTATGCTTGTCTTGACTACACTGTCATTTAAGTCCATTAAGTCAATTTGTGATCAACTGTCAAGTCACATCTCACTTTCATTCAATAAAGAAAGCCTTTAAAGAATATATGGGATTTCAGGAGGTCTTTGAAGGAAAAATAAACAATTCCATAGTAAGAAGTAATAAGTAGGCTGCCCTAAATACAAAGAATGGAATCTATGAAAATTCAGTGTTTACAAAGTGAAGAATTGATTTGTCTGAAAGGTTTAGAACTAGATTTGTCAACTGAAACAAAAATGTGTTTGGTTCTTAAACTGTCATCTTTCTTAAGTAGTCTGGGACAGTGTGATGAATAGCTCTGAAGCTATGAATTTAGATAATAGCTCACAGTTATCCAAAGTTTTAAGTTTTATAAAGTATTTTACGTATATTACCTTATTTGATTCCCAAAACAACACTGGTAGATAGGCAGTATTGTTGATAGATAAGACATTAAGCACTTTGAGGAGTCTATGTAGATGCTATTTTTGAAGCAGCACTTGGAAAAAAAGGTTCAGCGACATGTTTTAGATTGATGAGGCATTGTTTAAATGCAGGCATAATGATTAATGAAAAAAAAGAACAATATACCTTAATAAGTAAAATGTAGGCTGACATGCAACTAAGAAGGATTTCTCTGTCCCATTTTTCAAGTCTTTTTTCCTAGTGTTCAAAAAAACTTACAAAATTATTTCTCACCTGAGATCTATTCTGATTTTCTATTAATGAGTTGAAGAGTACAGGAGCAAATATGGGAATAAGTAGGCAACCAGACGTCCTATTGGTTAAATGGAAAAATAAAAAGTTTTTACTCTAAAAAGAAAGAAGGGTGGCCAAAAACCCAAGTCTGAAGACAGAAAGCAGGTGTGCCAGCTCCAGCCACAACGTAAGTGTGACCTCCAAAATTATAGGCAAATAATAGATTATATATTTCCAATCTGTTCCTTCAAATAGCAATGGCCCTTACTCTTGCTACCCATTTCAACTACTTTTTTCTTTGCTACTAATAGAAGGGAGCAACTGCTGCCAGCCTATGAATCAGGAAATTTTATTTTTGAACACATAATTTTTTCTCTGCATTTTTTCTACTGTGAAATCTGGGTATCCTAATTAATAAACAATGTGAAATTACTGTTTGTCCATGCTTTAAATCCTCTGTATTTAAAAAACAAACTAAAAACAACTACAAGGAAAATACAGAACATTATCCCAATGAATATTTGGGGGGAGGGCATGATAATACCTCTTAAAGTACATCTGATACAAATTTTATCTGCCTTCAAAGAACCTAACTTTACTTTTATGTTATCCTTAGATCTCCACAGACAAAAAACAAACAAAAACAAAAAAAACTGGAGCTTTCTTTTGGCAGAAAAAGATAAGTAGGATATAAAGAATACTTTATCTTTAGTTAACCAGGACTAAGGGCCAGTAGTTTCCCCACCCTTTTGGCAGATATCACTGCCAGTAAAGCTGCTGAATTTCCAAGACAAGTTTCTCATTTCCATGGAGCACAAAAACTTCATAGCTGTGTGCATAAAAGCACTCTATTGCCAAATTTCTCCTAACAGTATTTTGGAGATTTGTGGTCAATGATGATATTGCTCTTTACTTTTATACAGAATTACTCTAAGTAATCTCAAGAATATAATACATGTTTGCTAATACTCACAAAATGCCTCAAATCTCACTAGAAGTCTGCAAGGGCTATCTATAAACTATCTTAACGTCCCCATTTTAGGTACTCCTGAACTCAGTTATCAAAGTGATCTTAAAGGACAGGTCTAACCATGTCATCCTCTTAATTCAATACATTACTGTGGTTCTCTATTACCTCCAGGATTAAATATAAGATCCTGTTTGGCTTTTAAAGCCCTTCAATAATTTGGTCCTCTTCTACTTTTCATTCTTCTCATGTTCAACTCCTCAGCATGCACTCTACAATCCAGTAACATGGATCTTGCTGTTCTCACACAAGATACTCTATCTGCTAATTTCTGAACATTTTCACTGGCTATCCCTCAGATTTAGAATTCTCTCTCTTCCTGTCTCCTCACTTCCTAGACTTTTCACACCTCAGCTAGAAATCCCACCTTATGTAAGAAGATTTTCTTAATTTCCCTTCATCCCAGGGCCTTTCTCCTGAGATTCTCTCTAATTTATTGTATATGTACACATATGTGTGTAATACACCCACACACACACAAATACACACACTTGTTTGCATGTTGTCTTCTCCATTAGATTGTGAGCTCTTTGAAAGTAGGGATTATTTTGGCCTTTCTTTGTAATTCCAGCACTTAGCACAGGGGCAGACACATGGCAGGTACTTAGTAATGATTGTTGTCTTGACGTAGGAAATAAATGTTAAATTAGTTCAATTTTTCTTTCATCAATCATGAAAGCATTCTCACTTGATATTTTACTTTCCTAACTCTTGGGCTACCACTATTTTCCATCTTAGCAGCCAAAGGAACTTTATGGAAGAACATTTATAGGCCTCTGTAACCACACAAAAATTAAACGGAGCTCTATTCCCTAGGAAAAGTGGCACTGGAATTTTCACTTAGAGAAAAAAGCTAGATATAGAAAAATGACAAATTCCACAATGACAGATAATATGGACGAACATTTTGAAAGAATAGCTTCCTCTCTAAAAAAGCTGTTAAATCTTAAATATCAATTTGTAAGAAAAAAAGAGAGGTATCAAGCTCACTGCTCCCAGTGCGGCTCTACTCAGATTAAAATGTAATTGTAAATAGTTAGCAAAATAAATAAAAATATATTACAACATAGATAATGTTAATTTGTAGTTTTCCAAGTAGCCTGGAGAAATCCATTTGCAACTACCATAAAGTAAATAAAATCCACCTCAATATACAATAGAATGCACATTACTTTTTAAACTAAAAGAAAATAGTTGGACATTTGTTCTTTAAATGGATGTAAAATAACTCAGAATTCTTCAGTGTGGTAACCATTAATTTTTATTCCATGGCACACAGTGTGTCCTTAATAAAGTTCATTCATTTATTCACTTAAAAAGTTCTGGTGCTGAAGAAGCAACAATCATCAATAACTGTTGGTACTGATTTAAAAAAAGGTAGGTATATGAGTGGAACAGAATAAGGAAGAAAAATCAGAAATAATTAAAACTCAAAAACCCAGTGTTTGACAAACTCACAGACATAAATCATAGAGGAAAGAATTTTCTTATAAGCTACTGGAAAAACTGGGAAGCAGTCTGGCAGAAATCAGACTCAGGCCAATCAGTATCTTACACCATATTCCACAGTAAATTCAAAATGAATGTGATCTGAATTTTAAAGATCATAAAACCATAAAAAAGTTATAAAAGAAACTGATTGTGCATCTTTCACAGTCATGAGTAAAAGTAGAATTCTTAACTAATTAATGGATAGAGATAACTACAAAAGATAAAATGTTTAAGTTTTATTACATGAAACTGAAAAGCTTTTGCACAAACAAAATTAACATATCAAGGATAAGGGAAGTAATCAATTGGGAAAAAAAAATCTTTGTATCAACTATTTGATAAGTTTGATATCCAAAATATTTAAGCAACAAACTGAAATATCTAAGACCAAACCATTCCTCAATAGGTCAAAGGATATGAACAGTTCTCACGAGAATTATAAACTATTAACAAGAATATGGAAAAATGCTTCAAATTACTATTAAGAGAAATGCAAATTAAAACGACCTTGAGGCTTCACTTCACAATTAACAAACTGGCAAATAACAAAAGACAGGAATCATCAGTGTTGGAGGTTTTGTGGAAAGACAGGGGCACTAGTATACCAATATACCATTTTGGAAAGAAATCTGGAATTCCATATTTAATAAAGTAACTAAAATATCCATACCCTTTGACCCAGCATAAGGAAATAGCCCAGGAAGTTCAATGACAAAAGAAAGGCTCCATATATACTAAAAGCTTTTTAGCAGCAGTTTTTGTAGTATCAAAGTATTGGGAATAAAACAGATGTCTCATCAACTGGGGAATGGCAAAATCAATTGCAGTACATGAAGATGACATGCCATAAGAAGTGATGAATATTATGAATGCAGAGAAGCAAGGAAAGACTGATACAAAATGAGGTAAAGTAAGGAGAACCAGGAAAGCAAAATACCCAGTAATTCTAAAAATACCAATTAGTACACACCAATAGAAATTAAATGTTAGAAAATTATCAACAAGAAGCTTGGTCCCAAAGATAAAAGACATCTCTCCCCATTCTTCGGCAAAAACAGGAGTTCAAGTCCACAGGTATAAAACACTGACTATGACGTAAGATTTTTTTCAATGTATTGATTGGTTTTCTTGAATTTTTCTCTCCTTCCACCCATCTGTCTATCTATCTATCTATTTATCCTTTAGGAAGCTAGGTGGCACAGAAGAACTGATTCATATCCAGCCTCCAACACTTGATGTATGATCCTGGGAAAGTCACTTACCTGCTGTTGTCTCAGTTTCATGGGGATGGAACATGGGGATAATAATAGCTACTTCCTAAGGTCACTGTGTGGATAATTTTTGTCAAAAACTTTGCAAATCTTAAAGCATTGTATAAATTTTATATGTGTGTATATACATATATATGTATATATATTTTAACATATATAAATAATATATAATATGTATACACACATACAAGTGAAAACATAGGCTATGTAAAACCAAAACTATCAATAAAAATCTATTAAAAATAAAAAACCCAAGTATATGTGAGAAATTATTATTAATAACTAATATCTTGGGGAGATGCAGAATGTCCCCCCACTCACTTCTTCCAAAGTCCTGACTTTAAGTCCAGTTTTTTTGCAAGGAATTTAATTAATCTAGGGTGGGGAAGCTCATTATGCTCTATTCAGGCCTCAATGGTGTATACATTCTTTGAACTGATAGTCTAAAGCTGTGGATGGTCTGATAAAGAGATACTTTCCAAACCAAAAGAGATATTCAGGTCTTGATTTTAATATAACCTCCAATCACGTTAACCAATTAGGTTTTATTGCTGTTTGATGGACCATCTACTGTTTATATAAAACTCTGAGTCAGCTATCATTACTGTCTTTAGTCTGAGAAGGCCAAATAATCATCCTTTTATTAATAACCTGCTGGTCTTATTAATAAAGTGATTAAATAACCCAGAAACTATGTCTCTTGAACCTTTTTAAACATCACATACAAAAACAAAGTAATGTATTAAACTTATACATCCTTTGAAATCTGATTAAAATGCTAATTTAAGGTAATTAAACCCCACTGTTTGATGTTCATACAATTTACCCCCAAACCAATTTTTTAGTTTATCATAAATTACTCTCTTTAGAAAACCTTTGGTTCAATCTAACTGGGCTTCTGGCTATTCTTCATTCAGGACATATCATCTCCCATCAATGAAACTTTGTATAGGCTGTCTCCCATGCCTGTGTTATGGGAATGGGAATCTGAAGATCTTCCCGGCCCCTTGATAGGCTTAAGTGAATCTGAGAACCTTCCTTGATTTGAAAATATACTCTCCCTGCTAATAGGCTCCACATGGAGCCTGTGGCAGGAGGCCTGTTTTTCAGGAATGCCCACGCCTTGGTACTTTGTGATTGGGCAGTGAGTCAAGAGGGTTGTGACATTCTCTGACCCAAGAGAAGGCTATATATATCCTGATGTGAGGTTTTGCTTTAGGGCTCACTTTGGAAAGAGTTGTGTGATTTGGCCAGATGAGATTCTGAGTAGCCGTTGAACCTCCCAGCTTTGAAAACCCAGATGTTGGTGCTTCCCTCTCTGGTAACTAACTAGGTATGGATGTAATGGTCAGACAGCTGGAAGCCTTGTCTGCTGATCTGTTTCTCTGTCTCCTTGTAACTTCTGTTTGTATTCTCTGAAGTTTAGGGTGTTGACTTTTTCCCCCTGAACTAGGTAAATGATGTTATATTTGATTAAAGTAAGATTGTTAACCCTTTCTGAGTTGTTTTCCTTTAGAAAAGCAGATTTAAGAACCTGTGCTAGCAGCCTTCCTGGGTATACTCAGGCGCTTGCTGATACAGCCTGGAATGCCTCTTTATCAACAACTCTTAGAATCTCTCATTTCCTTCAAAGGCCAGTTCAAACACCACTTGCTTGGGGACCTTTGTGACCCCTTCCAGCAACTACTGTTTCCTTCACCTGCATTACTTTAAAATCTATTTGGTTTATGCTTAAAATGTGTACGTATTGTCTCTTCTTTTACAATAAAAGGCACGGATTATTTCATTTTTGTCTTAATTAGCCAGAACCTAGCACAATGGCTAACAAACAGAGAAGGTGCTTATTATAGTCCAACTCCCATCACTAGTAGTGTTCAAATCTCTATTGGCAAAATAAAAAACATAAAATTACTCATCTCCTTGATTAGCTATTTTCTGAAAACTGAAAATATCAAGGATAAATTTCAATCACAATTTCAATAACAAATGAAAAGATTAAAGAAGCAGATCTTAATAAAAACTATTTAAATAACTGAGAAAACTACCTTGCAAAAAGAGATATATATATGTGCTTATTTTAATGCAAGAGAACATACCAGGCATTCTCTGGTTTTGTGGCTTTTGCAGATACAGAAGGAGGGGTCATGACTGTAGTTTCCACACTATTCATTCCTGGGTTGTTCTCCTTGGCAGCCATGGCAATCATTTTTCTTTGCTTTTGAGAAAGCTTAATCCCATGAGAACTGGTTTTGCTACAAATTAAATCAAATGCCAGAAAGTGTTATTTTCTGATATTTAAAAGAGGCTGAACATGATCACTAGAATTGTAGTCTAGTTTGGCAAGATTTTACTGATCTAAAATTAAAATGCTTAAGATAAAAATATTTTATAGGATTAAAAAGTAACTATATAGGATCCCTATTACTAATGCTTCTATACCTTTAGATATAAAGATGATTTGCTATTCACAATCACTAAATCTTTAGTATCTCTGATTAAACAAATCAAAATGCTGATTTTAAAGGAAAAGCATATGTTACATTTATCAGGATATAAACTAAAACCACCTACTCAACTCACTCAAGACAGCCATCAGGAAATCATTTTATGTATGCTGAATAAACTTAAAATGAGCTATAGAATAAATATCAGAAAAAGGAAAAGACAAACTAGTTGATTTTCCTAACTTCAAGTAGAACTATATATTAATAAAAATGTTACAGTTCTCATTTTTTACACTATAAAGCATATAAAGGAAAATGATAACTGAATTGTTAGTGAATCAAATGACTAAATAAAGACATCTAAATATCGCACAGTAACTAGATGTAGCCAATTATATTAATATCATGACCACATTAAAAAAAAACACCTACTCTGATTTTCTTAAAGACACAGCATTGCAAGGTAGGTAGGGTTCTGAGCCTGGAGTCAGCAAAGTCTAGTGTCAAATCCTGCCTGACCCTAATTAACTGTATGAGGCCAGAAAAGTCATCTTACCTCCATGTGCTCTAGCAAATCTTTAAGGACTTATCATTTTAGCCACAGATCTGCCCTAATGAACAAGTTCCCATATCTTACATGGATAAAATAAGAGATCACACATAGGTTCACTGATTTAAATTTAAAAGGGGCATGAAAAGCCATCTAGTCCAGTCCTTCTTTTGTGATTTTGTACAACAGCCATTAATCAATGATGGCAAAAAATGTCATACCATACCATACTTTCTTAAGGAATGGAAATTTTTTACAATCAAAATACCTCTAATTATAAAATATAAATGAGTTATAAAAATGTATCATTATATAAATCTAAAGTATTGCCTTTTCTGTGACATTTTCTTCTTTATTTACATCGTTTCCTAACTGACCTTGAATTTGTCTTTGGTGTAGTTCCACATTTTTGCAAATTTTCTTCAATTTCCATGATGGTTCTAAGATCCATGGCAGGAGGGCTGACCGGGCTGAATGACATAAAAAAGGTTACCTTTCAAGACACTCATTTTCACTTACATTCCAGTTTCTAACCTTCGCAGAAATTGTCTAAATCATATATAAGATTGGTAATCAGATGTATAATTTATGTCTACTTCCTCAATTATGGGAAACCTCAAATAGAATGTTTCAGATAAAACCTTTCTTTATATACGTATATATAAATAACACAACAAAAATACTTTCGGAGTCATTACCATGTCAAATGACATAATTAAAATGTAACTTATTTTTTAAATAGTAGTTAAGGAAAGAAAAGATTGCTAAGTTTTCTTGGTCAAATGGCATGCCACACAGGAATTCACATTAAATTTTTATTGGTTAAGATAAAAGAGGACCTTGAAGAGAGCATTTCCTTCCTTTTCCAGTTTAAGTTTTAATAAGCAGAAATTATTTATATTAATACAAAACACATAACAAGATAACATAAAGTAAAAATGGACCCTTCAATAAACTAGAATATTGAGGTAGTCAAAATCTACTACAGCAGGTTGCTAGAGAATAGAAAACTAGTTGTATTACCTTTATAGATTCAGAATTTGGTACCTAACAGAAAATCCCCTATATATCTCATGGAAAGCATTGTAACTTAACCACTATATTTTTGTTTTATTTGGCTTTCCGTCTTGTTTAAAAAAAAAATCATTGTTAGTATCAACTAATATTCTTTATAAGGACTTAAGAACTATTCATAAGCTACAGATGTGTCAGAACAGCAGCACAGTACTGGAGAAAGTGTCCAAGACTTGGAGAAGAAATGAGTTCAAATCTCTGAAGAACTGGATTCATATCTCTAACTACAGAGTACTAAAAAAGTCATTTAACCTCCGAGTGTGTTTCCTCATCTGCAAAATGGGGATAATACTTGTACTACATAGCATACAAAGTTGGAAGGAACATATTTTGTAAACTTTCAAATATTTTATAAATGTAAGGAAGAATGATTATTATTTTCCTTTAGAAAAACATCTACATTTAATTCCAAGAAATATTTATTTCAGAGATAAGAATACCGCTATCTGTGACACAGTGGATTTCAAGGTACTTGGACTTAAAATCCTTGAAACACAAAGAACTCCTGACTCAATCTTGATGGCACTGTAGATTAAAAGACAAACATTTCTGAAGATTTTCTTAAATTCTGGCATTTAGAGTAAGGTGGGCAGAGCCAAGATGGCAGAGTAAAAGAAGGAACTTGGCTGAGCTCTCACTCCAACCACCTCCAATACCTGTAAACTATGACTCGAAACAAATTTTAAAGCTACAGAACCCACAAAGTGACAGAGAGAAACAAATCTCCCACTGAAGGCAGCCTGACAGGTCAACAGGAAAGGTCTATTGTACCACACTGGGAGCCCAGCAGAGTCCCAGACCCAGGGCAGCCCCAACCAGTGGCACAGACTGGCCAGAGCAGACTTTGGTAGAGTAAATAATGAGCAGCTGTGATGGTTTCCAGATTTCTTAACCCATAGATGCCAAAGAGAAAATAAAAGGTCAGTAGGGAACTCTGCTGGAACCGGGTGACAGAAGAGCACAGTCCGGCCCGTCCCTGGGGTGAGAAGTGGCAGAGGCCTGATGGCTGCAGCTGCTGCCACGTTTGCCCCAGAGCTCCTGGCCTGCAGATCATAGAGGGACCAAGTGACCATTCAGGGGGTAATTGCTCTTGCTTTGACCTGCCTGGATCTGGGTTGCAGTATTGGGTGGTAGTCCTGGGGTGAGAAACGCCAGTATGCTAGAGCTTGTGGTGGCTATAGAGAGGGTGTTCTCCTCATAGTTCTGACAATAACTGTGACAACAGCCGTGAAAATCCCAGCAATTTGGGACATAGCTCTCTCCACTCTGGAAGCAGAGTTCTAGAGTGGCAAAGAGCTCAAAAATCTAGTAATTGGCCAGGACGAGCCCCAGCTGGAGCATTCAGGAGAGTGGATCAGCTGCAGCTGTGGAAGTTTCCAGACCTCAACCCATCAGAAACAAGGACAAAGAGAAAGGTCAGTGGAACTCAGATAAATTTGGGGGAGAAAATCTGTCTGGTCTAAACTGCCTCCAGGGCAAAAAAGCAGCAGAAGCAGCGGGCCTGCCGCTGCCTCCAAGTAGCTGTTTCAGAAGCTCCCAGCCTGCAGATTGCAGGGGGGCCAAGCAATCATTCAGAGGCTAAGCACTCTTGCGCTGGGCAACCTGGATCCAGATCACAGTCTTGCACTGAGAAGCCTGGATCCAGATCACAGTCTTAGGTCGTGGTTCTTGGGTGCGTTTTCAGTGAGCCAAAGCTGGTGGGGGCTGAAGTGGCCTCCTAAAAGCTCCAGTAGCTGCGAAAACCTGAGTGATTTGGGACAGAGCTTTCCCCTCTGGAAGCAGAGTTCCACAGAGCTAAAAAGTCAAGTAATTGACTGGGAACTTGAGCAGGAAAAGGAAGCAAAGAAAGAACAACAACCAAACTCTAGATTCCTTCTTTGGGGACAAGAAGGATCAAAGCACGGAACGGGAGGAAGACAACACAGTCAGAACTCCCACACCAAAAGCTGCCAAGAAACATGAAGACTGCCTAAAAGCCTCAGAACAGCTTAAGAAGGATTTTGAAAACCAAATAAGAGAAATGGAGGAAAAATTGGGAAGAGAAATGAGAATGATGCAAG